>ML782782.1:564100-584688 GCA_009831015.1 Picea engelmannii
TTCATTGTATCTTTTGTATTTGGGTACCTAACATGGCCTCATTGCCGGGACCCATTCTTTATTTTCACCATAGTGATGTTCAGGGGGGGTATTGGAATTACTTCACACACACCTAGGATTTGTTTTTCCTTGTTTATTAGTCATTATTATTCATTATCCAGTATCCTATATTTTAGGAAGAATATTCCTATAGGGAGAATATTCTCTTTAGTTTTCACTTCAGTTTGACTAGTTGAGTGGAGTCTAGATGCTGCATTGGTTTTGTCACCATGGAACATTGGGATCATTACCAAATAATGTGAATTATCCTTGTTATCATCACTAGACTAGCACATTACCCATGATTCCCTGATCTACTCCTCACTTCACTATGTTTCAATGAGTTAACTAAAGACTGGTAGACTAGTTAATTGAGCTAGGTGGCAGTTCACTCTCGTAACTGCATTACAGACTAGACTAGGTGGAAGTTTACTCCAGTAACTACTGGTGTGTGTCCATATCACTCTATACCACCACTATGGCACATTGGATGCTTTTCCAGTGCACATTGGTTGAGTTATATAGAGTATATCATGTGTAAACTATTCATTATTCATTACGGTTAGTGAGAATCTTCCATTCTTTCTCTCTTTCTTCTTGTTTCATAATTTCTCTCTGCAAATGTGTGTGGTATTTTCTAGTTATATCTATTCTGTGTAGGTTCAACACATTTACAATTTCTAATGCTTCATATTTTAAAAATGATAAATATTTTTTAGCATAATGTACTGATGTATGTTTATTTAATTTGTAAAAAATGAAATTAAAATTAAGTGAGAAAATCGAACTCACAAATTAGTTTCCTTGTTTTAAGGGGAAATCAAGTTTATGTGAGAATCATACCTCACAAATTAGTTTCCTAATTTTAAGAGGAAGTTGGGAGTCTCATGAGTTGGTTTATTATTATTCCTCATTATATCCCAAGTAGTTTCCTAGTCTCAAGGGGAAGTTAAGGTTGGTTGAGATACTTTCTCATTTTTGTTCTTAAGTTGTTATTACATCCTAAAATTGTGGATATTGTCTCCTTGAAATATGGAGAGAGGGAAACTATATAATTTCCTTATGTAATCATTGTAAAGAGGAGACCCCTTGGAGGCCCTTTTAGGCCCCTTTGAGAGAGATTTGCATTGAGAGGAATGTGGTCCTTCTGGCATCTGAAGAAATGTCACTTATGTGAGACCCTTAAGATCTTTTTGTAAGAGAAGAATGCTTTGGTTTTTAGTCCTGTAATGATCACGGATGATCTAGGTGGATATCGGTGGCCACCCACCTCTTCCAACTAACTCACTTACAGATTTCATCTTGGCAGTTTCAGTTTTCATCTTGGAATTTGTTTTCTAGATTTTGAGGTCCTAAACTTCTGGGGCCATTTTGAGGCCCTAAACAACATTTTTTGGGCCCACCACAATCACATTGTTTATGGAGTTAGAGTGTGATGGAATAATGTGTATTCCTTGGATAGAACTTTCCAATGAGCTATCACATGCCTTGTAGATTTTAACCTTGTACAACATTTTACTGCAAATAGATTTTGAATAAAAGAACATAAAATATACAATGGAAAATACACACATTACACAGATATTTTTCCCTTGGAAACCAAAACCGAGAAAACCAACATATTCTATATTCATTCATAGTGATACATTGTTTATAATACAATATACATATAGGAGCTAATGACATCCAAAACCTTAACCCAATGATCTGGATTAGTCAACAACCCCAATTCCTTAACTGTAAATAGAAAATATGTTAAATCATTGGGGTTGTTGACTAAACTTAGAGGACAACTGAGTTTTCACATCCTGGATAATCTCCTTATTGTTTCCTATCAACAACATGTCATCCACATACAAGACCAAATAAATCAAATGATCACCAATTAATTTAAAATACACACAATGATCCTCTTTGCTTCTTGTAAAGCCAAGTCCCAGCATATAAGTATCAAATTTTTGATACCACATCCTTTGTGATTGTTTTAAACCAGACATGGGATTTTTCATCTTGCATACCAGCTCCTTCTTTCCCTTTACATAAAATCCTTCTGGTTTCTTTATATAGATTTCTTCTTCCAAATCCCCATGTAGGAATGTTGTCTTCACATCCATGTGATCTAATTAAAAATAAAATGAAACAACAATAGATAACAAAAATCTTATAGAATTTAACTTCACAACATGAGAAAACATCTCACCAAAATCTATTCCCTCAACCTAGGAATAACCCTTTTCTACTAACCGAGCTTTGTATTTCTCCACTTTTCCTTCTGCATTCAACTTCTTTTTAAATACCCATTTTCTTCCAATGGGATTTGTTGGCCCTAGGCCAAGTTTTAAGGAAACCTTGGTTAGAGTTGATCCACTTTTGGACTTCGGCACGATGGTTGAAGATGGAGTGCCTAGGCAGAGCTAAGATCGTGGATCTCATTGATTTTGCGGGCTGTGCGGACCCAGTAAGGGGTCCTCTAGGGTTTTTGTAATGGGTTATGGGATGTTGGCCCATGGGGTTTACCCATGATTACGCCTTATTGTAAGGAATTGTAAAAGTATAAATAAGTAAGAATGTATTGTAGAAGGGCAGGGGGAAGTGGCTAAGTGCAAGTACTTTTGAGTTTCTTTGTGCAACAAAATGTATATGTGTTAAGGCTTTGTGCTCGATAGAGAGTTGGATGGGTGCCTTGACCTAGTTTTGGAAGGAGGATATGGTGCTCAGTCTGTAGATCTCATGTCTGATGCGAATCTTGACTCTGTGGCTTAGCGCACAAGAGTAACTGAATGTAAGAGATTGACTAATAATAAATAATGCGAAGAGGTTGGTGGATGTAGCCCCGCACTGGGTTGAACCACATATATATTGTGTCTTTGGTGTGCTTTGTGCTATGTTATTCTTGTTATTTATCTGCTTGGTACCTTGATCATTATTTATGATAGATAGATTTGTTATTGCTTAGTGATTTACTTGTGTTAAGGATGAATGGATGCTAGATAAAACTTATAATGCTAAGTGCTCTAGGTATATTGTCATTTTTTACTACACTGATCTATCCTTGGGTATGTTCTGCGATATTAATAATATTAATGAACTAATTCATGTTGTTCCTAAGTGTTACTAAAATATCCTGCGAAGTGTTATTATCATAGATCTGTGTCCCAACTCAGTTACAAACACCTGTGTCCTGTAACCCCCCCTACTTCTACCTTAGGTGAGACTTCGCCTGCTCCATAGGTGTTTCCTAAAGGGATGGTAGTTAGGGTTTTGTTGGTGCACTATTGAGCATTGAACCCCAGGTCTTCCCTTGTGCCAACAAATGGTTCCGTTGCTGGGACCTGAAACTATGATTGCTGGGAACTGAAGTAAAGAAACGAGAAGCTCTGTGTGTAGATCTGCTGCTGAAGTGCACAATACTCTACTTGACTTGCGAAGATCTATGCTAAGAAAGACATATAATCTAAATAAAGAGGTAAGATCCTAAAAGAGGTAAGCTTTATGCTTTGACAAGAGAAAGATAAGTGATTTTTTTTGTTTCAGAAGCATGAATTTAAGTATGTTTAATAGGTTCTATTCTAGTCTGAAGGATAGGGCACAATTGAAAGAAAGAGTTGATTTTAATGAAAATGAAGAAAGATATGTTATTCCTATGCATAAAAAGAGTTTTTGGACTAATAAGTGGATGAAGGAACATAGAATGTTTTTTTTAGATTGCAGGTCCAACACTGTGATCCTGGTGCACAGTACATAAGAGGTTGGGGAACGTTTAAAAGAAAAAGAGGATTAACTTTGTGTTATAACTGTAGAAGGCCAGGACATCTTGCTAAGGAATGCGTTGGCATAGGTCCTATTTGTCTCTGTTGTAATATTGTTGGTCATGAGGTTGAGGATTGTCCAAGGATGATTACTAAAGTCGAAAGGATGAACGTAGACAAGAAAAATATGAATAAAGTCAAGAGACTATAGGCATGTTAGGAAGTCATAAAGAGAAAGAATTAGAGAAATTTCAGACTACATTAGTACAGTTGAAAGAAATAATGGATGTTCATAAATATGTCAGTTTACTAGAGATCCTGAAAGTAAACATTGCATAAATGGAAGAATAGAAGACTTAGACATAGACTGTGTCTTGGATGAGGAAACACAAGTGAATATTATGAAAGAAGAAACTTGGGAAATTTTGGGAAAGCCTACTGCGGTACCTTCATTGGGAAGGATATGCTTTTTTAAGGGTAATATGATAACCTGATGTGGAAGAGTTACTAATGTACCTATTATTTTTCATGGAACATCGACTGAAGAAGAATTTGAAGTCATTAAGTTTGTTGGGGACAACACCCCCTTCCCATTTTTGTTAAGTAATACTTGGATTGAGAAAGATCAAATAAAAAGGAAAGAAGGGGAAGAGGCCACAAAAAATAAAAAGAAAGAACTAAGGGATTTCATAGCTAGAAAAATAGATTGACTAATAGAAGAATGAGAGGATACGTCGAAGCAACAAAACAAAGTAACAACACAAGAGGGAGAAAACACAAGAGAATTAATTGTCAGGGTTAAAATAATGCAAGAAGGCTTGAAAGACCTATCTATGCAAGAAAGAAGTATATCCACCCAGGAAGTATTAAGAGAAGCAATATTAACTTCAGACTCTTTGAGGGAGCCTCAATAGTGCGAGGCCACTGTGCTAGGAGAAGATAAGAATAAGAATGGAAAGAGGATTCCAGAAACAGTTAGAGTTATTCAGATTAGAGGGAAGAAGGCAAAGAAGATCAATAAAAATAAAGATAAGTTGGAAAATCTACAAGAAGCTACAGAGACCATATGGAAGACTGCACAGACTGGAACCTCGCAGGAGGCAGGTTCACAGGATTTGAGCCTTGCTAAAAAAACAAGACCGCACAAAATGGGACTTCATCCTTTCGAAGTTATATGACCGTTGGAGGTGCCCCAACTATTAGAACAACGCTCTAGAATGGTTAGAAAGCACATTTATGGACTGATGGACTACTTTTGGGATGTTGAGACCATGCCATAACAAAAAGATTCACATTGATGGAAGCATTCATGTCCGTTGGAAGAATCAATTATGATGCCCCACTTATTTAACTCGTTGGTAACTGTGTTAGGACCACTTTTTTCTACCCATGATTAACTAAGCTAACAAAGAATTGTCTAAGTGTCAAGCTGTGTTATGTGAAGCTAGACCTCGTCCCACCTACCCATTCGTCTACCCTAACTTATCTTTTTAAAAGTGAGAATGTCGGGTGAACATAATGAATTAGAGAAGTCTGTCGAGGAGGTTCTCAAGAAGCTAATGACCAATATACCATTATCTGAAGGTGTCCAAGCATCGTCGACTAGGGGACTGCAGGCTTCCCCTTCGACTAGAAGTCATTTTGGCTGTGTTAACCCCATGAATGAGCAACGAAGTAAGCATCATGGTGATATGGCTAATGCGAAGAAGATCCCGTCGATCCTACCCAAGTACATTCCACCTTTGGCTAGCACCATTAACCATGAAAACATCCCACGATATTATGAGTACACCATGTTCATTGCGTATATTCCAAGAGCAATACGCATAGTCGGGAGTTAGTTAGGACAGATCCCGTTGCTGAAGAACAACGACTTTAATCTAGGTGACTGGAAGAACTATGCTATGTTAGCGTCCCACTGCTACTTGAAAAATTCAACTGGGAATAAGCCTCGCCTTGTCTCACATCCATGGATTAAGGGGCTGATGCAGTCCACTGTGCTGAATGTAATGAATATCCCACATTTTGTCCATCACCAGGAGGTTAATGCTTGCGTTAAACTCCTTTAGTCGTGCTATCATGGTGGATACCTATGGCTTAACCAGAGGATTACTGTGGATCCAACAATGATCCACCGGTTTATAGGATTAAGTATGAAGGGACCTGACCCTCAACAATTTTATCTAGGGAAGGCCTCAGACCACTCCTTGGCACGACACATCCAGGAAGCATACGAAGAAGTCAAAAAAGGAAAGCGAGGTTACAAGGTAGCCTTTATGTAGGATGGCACAGTGTGCCTCACTTTCCAAATCATAGCTGGTAAGCTCATAAGGAAGAACCACCCCACATAGGTCATCGGGTTTGTGGTGGACCTCGTAGGAAAATGTGTGGAGGGCATGCAAATGAACTGGGCGAGCTACCTCATCAATGAAGTAGACAAAGATTTATGCGAAGCCTGAGATTTGGGATACAAATTCCATTACAACTGGCTGATCAGTTTGATTGCATTTGCTACTTGGAAAATGCTTGAAGGAGCCACCTTCCCAGAGATCGAACCCTCGGAGCTGTTGGTGGCTCGGTTTTCAACCTTGTGGTAGACCAATGAGATGACGAAGTAGTGGCATTCCAATGCCGTGTTTCATGCATACTACCAACAATTGAAGGTTTCCATTGAGTCATTTACACGCATGAAACGATGCCCTTTACACCATTACCGACCACTAGCAAAGTTCCACACAGATCCTCATTTTATCTACATCACTGTGGGCATAGATGAGAACAAGGAAGAACTACAGTCATAATACAATCTAACATATGAAAACATGGAGCATATTACAAAGGAGTGGTCAGAAGAGTTCCTTGTACTTGTCGTTGATGAAGAACTCTCCGACACTGACACCATAGGAATCCCCATGGTCACCCGAGTTGAGCATGTCAGGCAGTCCAGTGGGATGATGAAGAAGAAAAATTAGGATGAAGTCTAGGATATAGAGACTAATAAAGAGGACAATGCTTCTGAAGATAATGGGTATGACTCACTCGGAGGAGGAGGAGAAGATCAAGAAGATGGACAAGGAGGAAGGGATGAAGAAGAAGAGTAAGGAGGAGGTGAAGCTACACCGCCTAAAGACCCCCCTACTGGAATAGTCACACCTCAAAAGTGGAAGGTTTCTCCAAAGAAACCTTCAGCAAGGAAGAATATGCATGCTAATAAGCCCCAGTTGGAGGCCACACTCACAGAGGATGATATCAGTCTGGTCCATGAAGCTATGGAGGATGCTTCTAAGGATATATTGCAGAGATATGGAGAGAAGCATAAGGATCTATATGGGATAATCGAAAACTAATTGAAGGATGTATAACAAGCTATTTGTTTGTTCTGTGTAGTACCCACTGTGCCTTCCTCGTCACAGATTACAGAATTGGGGGATGAACCAGCCCAATTGAGAAGACTTGTAGATGCAACAGAAGCTCGACTTCAGAGAATCCAGGAAGAGAAGGAGAAGGGTAAAAATACTTGAAACAAGAGAAAGATGAAGCCTTAGATAAATCATGACTAGTGTGATATAGTCTAACTACCTATGAAAGTGAGAGAGAAGAGTTTCAGGCGATGCTCCAAGAGGAAAAATTCCATCTATAGAGAGAAAAGGAGAATTTTCTCATAGAACGAGCCACGGTCAAAGAATTAGTGAGTAAATCATGTCACTATATGCCAATCTTGGAACACGCGGAGCAAGGGTCGGTTGAGGTTCAAGTGGTGAAACTAGCTGAGACCCTCCAAAAACATTAGGCTAGAATAACAAAATTAGAGGCCCAAGCAGTACCGAGCACTCCATAGGAGGTGCGTGACCAGAGGGAGGAGACTGCTAAGAATGCAATTGTAAGAATCAGATCCCTTGCCTCATAATGAAAACAACTAAGTGATAGAAGTGCACAGACATATGAATGCCTCACAGAGGATCCAGAGCTGAGGAAGATGGAAGCATAGTTAGAGGAGGTGTAACAACAAGCATTGTCATTACAGGTGCAGATGAAGCTTCTCACCGCATTTGAAAGAATGAAGTAATCACGGGAGCAGTGCGTAGTGAAACAAAATATCACTGCCCTCTAGGGCAGGGTAATGGAAGTCACACAGAAGCTACAACCTATGAAGGAGGAAGCTTGCCAGATGTTTGAAGAGATTGATGGACAGAGCTTGCAAATGGACCAAGTGGTTGCATCAGTGGAACAATGTCTGGAAGGGACTGTTACAGAGAAGACAATCCAGGAGATCGCTAAGTAGGAAGCTCAAGAAAAGCATTAAGTCGAGCCAGCTCGAGTTAAGCTCAAGGCCTTCAAAGCAGTATTATCTAGGCCTGAGTGATTTGGGTTGAGTCACAGGTGAGTGTTAGGGGCATGTTGGCCCTCGAGCAAGTTTTAAGGAAACCTTGGTTAGAGTTGACCCACTTTTGGACTTCGACACGATGGTCAAAGATGGAGTGCCTAGGTAGAGCTGAGATCCTGGATCTCACTGATTTTGCGGGCTATGCAAACCCAATAAAGGGGTCCTCTAGGGTTTTTTTAATGGGTTATGGGATGTCAGCCCATGGGGTTTACCCATGATTAGGCCTTTTTGTAAGGGATTGTAAAAGTATAAATAAGTAAGAATGTATTGTAGAAGGGAAGGGGGAAGTGGCTAAGTGCAAGTAGTTTTGAGTTTCTTTGTGCAACATAATGTATATGTGTTAAGGCTTTATGCTCGATAGAGAGTTGGTTGGGTGCCTTGACCTAGTTTTGCAAGGAGGATATGGTTCTCAGTGTGAAGATATCCTGTCTGGTACGAAGCTCGACTCTGTGTCTTAGTGCACAGGAGTAACTTAATGTAAGATATTGATGAATAATAAAGAAGGCGAAGAGGTTAGTGGACATAGCCCCACATTGGGGTGAACAACGTATATCTTATGTCTTTGGTGTGCTTTGTGCTGTGTTATTCTTGTTATTTATCTTCTTGGTACCTCTGTCATTATGTATGATATATAGATCTATTATTTCTTATTGTTTTACTTGTGTTAAGGATGAATGGATGCTAGATATAAGTTATAATGCTAAGTGCTCTGGGCATATTGTCATTTTTTACTGCGTGGATCTATCCTTGGGTATGTTCTACGATGTTAATAATATTAATGAACTAATGCATGTTGTTCTTAAGTGTTACTAGAATATCATGCGAAGTGTTATTATCACATATCTTTGTCCCAACTCGGTTACAAATATCTGCATCCTGTAAACCCCCCTACTTCTACCTCAGGTGATACTTCACCTGTTCTGTAGGTGTTGCCGAAAGGGCTGGTAGTTAGGTTTTTTTGGTGCGCTATTGAGCGTTGAACCCTGGGTTTGCCCTTGTGCCAAAAATATTTGTTCCAATCGACAAATCCACTAGATCCCAAGTCTCATTCTTATCCAAGGCTTCCATTTCTTCATCCATGGCCTTTTTCTAGAGATTTCCATCCTCTGAATCCACTGCCTCCTTGACAGTTCTAGGATCATCATCAGTAATAGACAAATAAAAATTTGAACAAAAATTAGATGGAGTATACCTTTCTGGTATCCTTCTTTCTCAAATTGATCTCCTCTATATTGGAGTATGAGGATCTTTTTCTTCTGATTCATCATCCTTTAATTCAAACACTATTTTATCTGGTTCTTCCATACTTGGTAGGACTTCCTGTTTAAAAACGTATTTCATTTCTCTAAATACCACATCTTGACTATACACAACCTTCTTAGTTTATCGGTTCCAAAGCTTATAACCTTTGAGACCATATTTATACCCAATAAAGATACAATTTCCAGCCTAGCTTACTCCTGTTTTCCTTTGGAACATGAACATAGGCCTCACAACCAAATACCTTGAGATGTGTGAGAGAAGTTTTCTTACCATTCCATACCTCTTGTGAAGTCTTGTCATCCAGCACTGATGAGGGTGATCTATTGACTAGGTAACATGCAATACCCACTGCCTCTACCCATAATTCTTGCCCTAACCAGGAACCACTGAGAATGCAAATTGCTTTTTCCATTAGTGTCATGTTCATCCTTTCTGCAAATCCATATTTCTGAGGTGTATATGGATTAGTCCTCTGCCTTTCTATACCATACTTCTTACAAAATTATTCAAATTAATTCCCGTAGATATCTCCGACATTATCTATCCTCAACACCTTAATTATTTTCTCTGTTTGATTCTCAACAAGAGACTTAAACTCTTTAAACTTCTCCAAGACTTCATATTTATTTCTTATGAAATATATCCAAGTATTCCTCAAGAATTCATCTATAAATGAGACATAGCAAACATATTTTCCCAATAATGGAACTGACACAGATCCAAACACATCACTGTCAACTAGTTGTAAAATTCCTTCTTCCCTCATTGTACAATAGGGGAATCTTACCCAATTTTGCTTCCCATATACAAAATGTTCATAGAAATCACAATCCAGAGAGAAGTTGGACATACCTTCAACCATACCTTTACTATGTAGTAGTCTAAGACCCTTCTCTCCTATATGCCCCAGTCTTTGATGCCACATCATAACCTTTTCTCTAGAGATTGTAGGAGTTCTTTCTTCTTAAACTCCAATGTTAGGAACAATGGAGTTATTACACCCATCACTAATAGTGCTTCCTTGCAACTTATATAGAATTCCAAACTGAACACCCTTCAACAACACCATCGATCCTCGAACCATCCTACAAGTTTCCTTTTCAAATATTGTTTTTACCCCTGCATCGTCCATTTTTGTTACATAAATCAAATTTCTTGCCAAACCTTGGATGTGCAGAATGCCAGGTAGTGTTCTAATCCTTCCATCTATGAGCCTCAACTTGAATTTTCCTCGTCCTATGATTCTGGTTGTCGAGTCATCACCTAGTAAGAAATTACCTCCATCATACCTTTCATATTCATAGAACCACTCCCTGTGAGGAGTCATATGAAAGGATGCACCTAAGTCAACCAACCATGGATCTTGACATACATGTGTGCTTGAAGAATCTAAGTACACATCCCCTCCTTCTTCCTTGGATGTCTTTCCTTCTGTAGAAGGAGATTCTTCATATCCCTTCTTTTTCTCAATTTTGGATCTACACTTCTTCTTGTAGTGCCCATCATTTCCACATCTCCAACATACCTTTACAAAATTTCTGGGAGATTTAGATCTACCCTTAGAATTATATCTCCCACTTGAGGACTTAGATCTATTTTTTTCCTGGGAGCATCCTCTAGCAAATAATGCATATGTGCTCTGTCTTTCCATCTCATCTCCTTCGACAACAAGGATGAGACCACTTCATCAAAGTTTGAGGCAGTTGTATTATTGCCTATGGCCACAACCAGACTATCCCATGAGTCTAGTAAAGAGAACAATAAATTGATACACTTATCTTCATATTAAATTTTAATCTCAATAGATACTAACTGACTTACCACATTATTGAAGGCATTCAAATGCTCTGCCACTGAGTCTCCATCTCTCATCCTCAGGTTATACAACTTATTTCTCAGGAAATGTTTATTTACTAGGGAATTAGACTGATACAACTCCCCCAACTTATCCCATAAATCTTTGGTTGTAGCTTCCGCTGACACATTCAGTAATACTGAATCTGAGAGACATAGTTGGTTTGTGCTCTTCGCCTTCCGATCCAAATCTTTCCATTCATCTTCTAAAGTTCATGTAGGTGCAGTACCTGGATCCATCGCGATCCATTTATCTCTATCCACAAAGAAATCTTCCATCTTGAGCTTCCACAACTAAATTTTTTTCCCATTAAACTTCACAATCTTCATTTTCGAACTGCTCGCCATTTATTTTCACCTGAAAAATCAATACCACAGATCTTCCACTATAACAAGGCTTATCATATTCCTGAGCCAAACTCTTGACCACAGAGGGATTGCCCTGAAGCCAACAAATATTTGATAGCAAATGTAGATTTTAACCTTGTACAATATTTTATTGCAAATATATTTTCAATAAAAGAACATAAAAAATACAATGGAAAATACACACATTAAAGAGATATTTTTCCCCTGCAAATCGAAACTGGGAAAACCAACATATTCTATATTCATTCATACTGATACATTGTTTACAATACAATATACATATAGGAGCCAACGACATCCAAAACCCTAAACCAATGAACTCGATTATTCAACAACCCTAATTCCTTAAACGGGAATAGAAAAACATCGGCAAAAACTATGTGTCGAAAAACCTCCCAACAATGGACACGAAAATCAAGGCAACATGAAAAACGAGGCAAAAATGCGACATGTTTCTGGAGGAAAATTAGTTTTCTCGGGGGTGCTTCCCCCGAACCCCTTTGAGGGGGGATATTTGCCCCCTGTAACCCCCAAAGGGGGGAATCCTAGTGACCCCCCATCAAACCTCGTTGCACTCCCAACACAATATATCAGACACTAGAGCTAGTTGTGCAAATAATATAAAATATACCCAACATCCGTAAAATGAAGATCGTATACAAAAATTATGACCCCGAGAAGTTGATGTACCAACTTACCCTAACGAGGCCCACATGAATTTTGGTGCTTCATCTCCTAGGGTTAGGGTTTTGTATGTCTATGGTTTCAACATTCATGTTTGATGTAAAAATGACTTTGGAGTCTCATTATACTCATCTTCTTGCGAATGAGCGTAGCCATCACATGGATTCTGAGAGATAAGCTGCCACCATTCTAGAAAGCTTGTTTCAGTATGAATTTACATTTTCAACATATTTCTTATTTAGCAGAAGTCAATTTTTACTATATATTTGTTATTATTCATTGTGTCTTTGTGTTAATATTATATATATATATATATATATATATATATATATATATGTTTTCATTTCGTTCCGCTCATAAATCCATATCAGTGGTATCTGGGCGCTTTGTCCCTTGTAGGTTTTTAGTACATTTCCCCGATGAGGTCAGGGTATAGAGAGTTGGGTCTCGAGCTTGTTTCTCTTGAGGAAAACTGCTATCGCACTCCCATGAAACCTTCCATGGATAGAGAAAATAAAGACGACGGGACAAGAGATCCTTTCAAAATATTGCTCAAGGAATCCCTCGAGTGACAGGGGAACACAATTATGGACAAATTTGCACAAATACTTTGATGGTTGTCGGCAAGTGACGCATCTACCTCAAACAGAGGTGCCACCCCCTTCAAAGTACATATCAATTTTGATATTCCTATATTCAAAGGTCAAATAGATGTATATTCTGTAGATAAATGGTTAAAACTTCTATAAGGGTATTTTTTTGTCCATAACTTTTCCGATAGAGAAAAGATTACATTTTCACTCCTTAATCCCATCCCCCATGTCAAATATTGGTGGGAGAATTTTTGTGATGAAAAGGAAACAAAGGGATCTACATTATTTTTGGTTGCACCCACTTGTTGATCCTTCGGGGATGCTATTAAGGAACAATACTACCCTTTTGGAAGTTATGACGACTTATATACAAGATGGACCACATTGTGGCAAGAAAGGGACCAAAGAATGCCAGATTTCACCAATGTATTTCATACCTTACGCACCAAGATGGGTATCAAAGACTCTAAGTGACATTTGGTGCTCAAGTACCATGACAGTATGCATAGATACATCTAGACATAAATGGAGTTTCTAAACATTTCATCCTTGGGAGTGGCCTATCAATATGCTACCAAAATTGAGAAGAAATTTAAATAGAAGACATGACAGTTTGGGTTTGAGAACCCCTCATAGAAGAAGCAGGGAAAAGGCCACCCGAAATCACAAAACAAAGGGAGGAGAAAGGATGGGAAGCCTTAGAAAAACTAGTCCAAACCACAAATAAGGATAATGGGAAGACAAAGAAAGACACTAGGAAATGGTGCGAGTTCCATAAGATCCCCTTCCATAACACCACAAAATTCCACTCAAAGCATTCATTGGTGGATGAGGTGAAATCCTATGAATTAGATATAGGCTCCAACATGGAGTCATAACCAGAAAAAGGGATATGTATCATTGATGCAAAACCAAGTGCCATCATTTCTACCACCACCAAGGTCCAACTCGACAAACTTGATGAACCAGAGGAAGGTGAGCACCTCTTTCATTCATAGATGTGGGTGAAGGGTACTCTATTGCATTTCATCATTGATAGAAGTATCTAGAAGAACCTCATCTCAGAAGAGGTCATCAAGCAGTTGGATCTACCAACATCATCATACCCACAACCATACACCATCAAGTGTCTCTACCAAGGGAGCGATCTCCGCATCAGCCAACGGTGTCACTTGGCCTACGACATCAAGCCCTTCAAAGATGAGGTATTGGGTGATGTTTCCCCCCTTGAAGTTTGTGATGTTCTTTTGGGCCAACCTTATCTATGGAAACTTCATGTTGTATATGAGTCTAGGCCTTGTAGTGTTATTATTATTTTGGACAAAATATTTACAGGGTGCTAGAGGTATTCCCATCTATTTCCATTTCCTTGATCTCTTCCAAGCAATGTAGGAAGGTCATCTCTCAGATTGGGAAGTTTGTCTTCTTCGTGATTCATGCTCAGAGTGAGCGGAAGGTTGCAACATCCATGGCCTCCGCTACAGGTCTCTCCATGTAACAAAAGAAACTTGATAAGGTCATGGAAGAATACAAATACATCTTCTCCTCACCGACCGAGGTACCTTTGCACTGTCAAGTCAAGAAATGAATTGATATAATCCCCGATGCACTACTACTGAATGGGCCAGTCTATCACCGCTCTTTATCAGAAAATGAGGAAATCAAGTGCTAGATATAAGAGATGCTAAAAAAGTGGTACATATTCCCAAGATCATCACCTTGTGGAATCCCAATTGTGCTTGTGTAGAATAAAGAAGGGTCTTGGCGACTCTACATTGATTATCGGGCCCTAAATAAAATCACAGTTAGGAACCGATACCCAATTCCCTGAATTGATGATCTCCTTAACCATCTCAAGGGGGGAAAATAATTCAGTAAGATTGATTCGAAGTTTGATTATCACCAGGTTCCAATAGAGTAGACCGATGTATTGAAGACTTCCTTCAAGTCCAAAGAAGGTATTTTTGAATGGTTGGTCATTCCCTTTGGCTTCACAAATGTCCCAAAAAATTTGATGAGGATGATGGATGATATCTTGTGGCCTTTCACCAATTATTTTTTGTTAGTGTATTTGGATGACATCCTAATACTCAACAAGAATTGGGTGGAACACTTACAACACATTAAACATGTTCTAAATACTCTTTGACAACACAAGCTATATGAAAATTTGGAAAAATGGTCCTTCATATTGAGCACAATCCAGTACCTATGATACATTGTTGATGAGCATGGGGTGCATGTCGATCCAACCAAAATCCAAGTCATCTGTGACTGGCCAGCCCCGACCATGCTCACTATGCTCTGAATCTTGTTAGGCCTTGTGAATTTCTATCGCAAGTTCGTGTTGGGATTCTCCCACATTGCATGGGCCCTTAGCTAAGTGACCACAGGTGGTGGCAAAGAAAAATTCATGCAGGTCTAGTTGCAATAGAAGTCATTCGATTATTTGAAGAAGAGCTTGTGCTCAACCCCGGTGCTCTCATTACCCGATGTTCAATAGCGATTTGATATTGAGACATATGCTCAAACTATGTTATGTGCATAGTTCTCACTCATCATGGACATCCTGTGTCATATCACAATGAGACACTATTAGATACGGTATGGAAGTACCCCACTTACGACAAAGAAATTTACTCCATTGTGAAAGTCTGGCGCTAGTGGAGGCATTACATTCTCGAGAAGGAGACAGTCATCCAAACTAATCATAAGCCTCTGTATTTCATGCATACAAAAGGAAAATTGCAGAATAATCGCCATCATAAGTGATCCATATAGTTGTAGTAGTTCCATATCAACATCAAGTATAAGACATGGAGCACCAATTGCGTCGCTAATTTCCTTATCCGACTTCCAATTTTTGAACTAACCACGGTGATACACTCCTATAGACATGAGACCTCTGGATGGCTCCAAGTCTATGAGAAATGTCTTGACTTCGCCACTACCTACCAGATGTTGGTCACAAACATAATTGTCACTGATTTTCATTTGCAGGATGGGTTATTGTGCCATCTAGTCCATCTCTACGTTCCATCAAGAGAGTGTGTGAAGCTGATTTGGGAATCTCACTACAGTCAGGTGGCAGGACACTTCGATGTAGAGAAGATAGTGGCTGTGTTGTAGAAACATTTTTATTGGTCGAAACTACGATAGGATGTCAGCATGTATATCAGGTCCTACACGACCTGTGCCATTTCCAAACCAACCATTAAAAAAAAGGGCATGTACACCCCTCTGCCTACTCCTGAAAGGCCTTGGGAATCCATCTCTATGGAAAACATGTCGGGACTTCCTTCAACCAAGAAGGGAAATGACTATGTTTTCGTGGTTGTTGATCAATTTTCCAAGATGGCGATTCTGGTTTCCTACAAGAAGAGCATCACATCAGAGGCCACTGCCAATATCTTCTTCGAATGAATGTGGTTACATTTTGGGATACAAAAAACCATCGTCTCTGATTGAGACAACCATTTCCTCAGCACATTCTGGTCGAGCCTCTGGTCATGGATGGACACTAATCTCACCAAATCCATAGCCTTCCACCCCAAAAAACATGGCCAAAATGAGGTCATCAACAGGATGATCGTGCATATTTTGCACATGTACAATTCCAAGAATCCATGAACATGAGATGAGAGTCTTCCCTATGTTCAACACAGTTACAATAGAGCCATACATAACTCAACTGACAACAACCCCTTTCAAGTGGGGTTGGGATTTCAACCATTGGGTCCCATCAATGTTGCACTACCCCTTACATCCACACATGAAGAATTGTCACATGTGTAAACCGAAGCCGAAAAATCCACCCGGTTCATTCAATGGATCTAGAACTTCCACCAACAGGTTCATGATATTTTGTAGAAGTCCAATTCCAAGTACAAGCAACACCATGATCAACACCAGGTGCCACACAAGTTTCAGGTGGGAGATAAATTTTAGTTTTACTTGCATAAATAACACCTTATAGGTCCCCATTAGAATCTTTGTCCAGTTCGCTATGAACCTTATACCATAACCAAGGTTGTGGGTGATAATTAATTTGAGCTCAACATTCCCCCTTTCCTTGGATTTCACCCATTATTTAATATGGATCTCCTTCGGCCATACTTTCCACCATTATTGGACACCTCATAGGTAGAAGAACAATTGACACAGACAAATCTCAACCATGAATGTATGGAACGTGAATATACTGATCATGTCATGGAAACATAGTTCAAGGGGACTCACCAACATAAGTTTCATATTTATCGTGTTGTCAAAGCAGGGCAACTCCTGCACCAAGGCAAGTGGCTTGCCTGGGGCCAAATTCAACAGAAATTTCCTCATCTAATGGGGGAACTCAACGCAATGGATACTGTTGCTCCCTAAGGGGTGAGGATTGATTTAGGTGGATATCGGTGGCCACCCACCTCTTTAAACTAACTCACATACAAATTTCATCTTGGCAGTTGTTTTCTATCTTTTCGGGTCCTAAACTTCCTGGGCCGTTTTGAGGCCCTAAACAACATTTTTGGTACATGCCACAGTTGCACTAATGAAAAATTTAGAGTGTGATGAAATAATGTGTATTCCTCAGATAAACATTTCCAACAGACTATCGTGCACCTACAAAAAATATCGTATGCAAAAGTTACAACCTTAGGAAGTTGATGTACCAACTTACCCCATCGGGGTCCACATGGATTTTGGTGCTTCATCTCCTAGGGTTAGGTTTTTGGATGTCTAAGTTTTTGGAATTCATGTTTGATGTAAAAATTCCATTGTATCCTCATTGTACTCATCTTCTTGTGAATGAGCATGGCCATCATATATCTTCTCAAAGATAAGGTGCCACCATTCTAGCAAGCTTGTTTCAGTCTGCATTTTACAGTTTCAACATATTTCTTATTTAATAGAATTCGAGTTTTACTGTATCTCTATTATTATTCACTATGTCCTTGTGTTAATATTATACATCTATGTTTTCATTTCATTCCTCTCATAAATCCTGATCAATGCACCACATTTTGTGAGAAGGTTTCATCCCTTTGGGAAGGACAATAAAGTGATTCATATTCCAAGCAGGTCCATACACACAGCTAGAAGGTTTTGGTGAACTCCATTAAAATATGGGTGCCAAATCATATGTGTGAGTTTTTATTTTCATCCTTGCTTGTTTAAGTAGAGATTTAATTTCACATATGCACCTAACTATGATAATTTTTCTCACGTTCATATGAAATGCATAATGATTATTTTCTCATGTTCAAATGCAATTAAGAGTAATAAAAAGGTACTCATTAGAGTATTTTTATAGAGAGATATCTCATAGAAATATCGGATCAGAATATAAGCAATGAAAATATCCCAGTGAAAACTATGTTATCATACATGAATGGAGAAGGGAAAATGATACAAGTACCATAAAAAAATCCTTGAAATAAGGATTAAGAAGTAGAAAAATCAAGCAATTACAAAGTACCTTATCAAATGGAAGAACCTACCAGTGGGAGAGGCAATATGGGAAGATGATTTCTTTAGGCATACATACCCGTGGTTGTCAAGTATTGAGGACAACACTTGTTTTAAGGGGAGGGGCATGTTAAGCCCTAGACAAATCCCCATACAAAGCCATGTTATGTATAAAACCCCTTATTGAATTATTCAATTTCTTTTTTTATATTTGTATGTAGGCTTTGAATCCCTTCTTCACACCCATTCATTATAATTGTAACCTTTGTATCCTATATATATACCAAGGAAACCTAGTCTTATGCTCATCTTATCTCATCTCATATTGTATTTTGAAGTGGATATATTGTAAAAGGAGGTTTCCCCTTCAAAGTGGGTTGTAATTCATTGATTTATTATCATTTTTAAGGCATTGGATCATAACATACAACATGTTGACATGGTCTTAAAACTATTGGAGGAGAAACAACTATATGCAAAACCTTCCAAGACTGCCTTTTGGGTTTCATAAATGGAATATTTGGGTCATATTGTATCTCATGAAGGCATTAAAGTGGACCCTAACAAATTAAATCCATGATGGAATGGTTGATTCCGAAAACCTTAAAGAATCTTAGAGGATTCTTAGTATTTATAGGATATTACTACAAGTTTTTCAACAATATGGTCAAATAGCAATGCCTCCAACAAGATTAGAGAAAACGGAGGAAGTTTATTGGACTCAAGAAGCAAACAAATATTTTGAAAAAATTAAAGAGGCTATGTCTACAATGTTTACTTGGCCATCCATGAATTCACAAAAACCTTTATTGTGGAGTTTGATGCCTCAAGGCATAACATTGGTGCATTTTTAATGCAAGAAATAAGGCCCCTTTCCTTTTAAAGAAATCATATTAAAGGAAAGAACTTTCTCAAGCCCATTTATGAAAAGGAAATGTTGTCCATACTACATGCAGTTAAGGAATGTTGTCCTTACCTAATAAAACGACACTTAAAGGTAAAAAAAATCATGATAGTCTAAGGTATTTCTTGGAACAATAATTATCTTTAGAAGAGCAATAAAAATGGGTTACATTGATGCTAGGTTATGATTTTGAAATTATCTACAAAAAATGAAAACAAAATGTAGTGGAAAATTCACTTTCAAGGAATGAA
This sequence comes from Picea engelmannii, assembly GCA_009831015.1. Classification (NCBI taxonomy): domain Eukaryota; kingdom Viridiplantae; phylum Streptophyta; class Pinopsida; order Pinales; family Pinaceae; genus Picea; species Picea engelmannii. Next base: position 583,654 of record ML782782.1, read on the forward strand.
GAAGACACGCAATTTATTTTGTGCTATTTCCATTCCATAATCAGATTTCATGGAAGAAACAACGATAGAATGGAAGAAATATCACAAGGTATGAAAGATCATTCAATAAATTCAAGAGGACCCAATTTCATTAGATAAATTTGTGTAGAACAATGATTCACTGTGGTATCAACATTGCCTATATTTACGTAAGAATTCCCAATTCAAATAGAACATCCCTTTGGAATTGCATATTTTTTCTATAGGAGGACATTGAGGGTTCCTGAAAATTTACCACAGGGTCAAGAAGGATTTTTTTGGGAACATATTAAAATTGATGTTCAAAATTTTGTGGCTAAATGTTTGGTTTTCCAATAGAATAAGAGAGAGACAATGAAGACCCCAGTTCTTCTACAACCATCAACCATGCCAAGTCATTTTTTCGAAGATATCTCAATGGATTATATTATAGGTCTACTGAATTCTAAAGGAAATGATGTCATCATGGTAGTCGTGTTTTGAATCTGTTAAGAACCAAATATCAATATAGCATAGAAAATCTTCAGAAAAAAGTACTCAACGCCTTGAAAAAGAGAGAATTTCAGATAATAAGCCTCTTCGAGGGGGCAACCTCCTTTTACCCCACTTAAATGTTCAAGTACAAGATGATTCAAAATGAAAATGTCTCTTTGGTATATATAGGAGACTAGGAGGTATAATTACAACTAATGGCCTAAAGCCGACATAAATAAAATAACATTGCTAATCTAATATGCCCCAATTAAGGGGTAGTGAGCCAATATTAGGGCTTAACATGCCCCTCCCCTTGAGACAAGTGTTGTTTGCAATGCTTGAGTAACTATGGATGCTTCTGTATAAAAGACTCATCTTCCCAAGTGGAATCTTCAGCCAGTAGTTTCCTCCATTTAATGAGATACTTTGAAATGGATCTATTCCTCAGTTGGTGAATTCTTGTGTCAGTGATGGCTTCAGGCTCCAATATGATTTTTCCTTCCTTGTCAAGTTCTGGAAATATAGTTTGAACTGGGATCTTGT
>ML782782.1:587561-621800 GCA_009831015.1 Picea engelmannii
TTTGGAAGTTCTCAATGTGCTCGGTAACTGAACCCTTTTGCTTGAGATTTATCAATTGGCTAAATAAGGTATTGCTCCTTGTATCCTCATAGTGTGCTATCATTTCTTCCGTGAAAATTGTCCAAGTGATGAGTGATTTGCGAAAACAAAGCCATCGATACCATACAAATTGATTAGGTTCTAAATATAAAGAATAAATTCGTACCTTTTGTGTATGTGGCACATTATGGAGATCAAAGAATTGCTCCATCTGAAGTATCCATGTGATTGTGTCCTTGCCATCAAACTTCCTCATATCAATCTTAGGAACGTGAATGGTCTTCAAACCAAAGTTGGAGTTTCTCCATTCTTGATTCACCTTCCTTGTGTCCTCATCACGAATTTCATGGGATGCATTTTCACTTTCAGGTGTCTTCTCTGTTACAAATTTTTTCAATACTTCCATGATATCCCCTTTTAAACCATCTACCTTAGTATCCAACTTAGCATCCATTGAATCCATCTTAGTATCCAATGAATCCATATTATTTTTTAGTTCATTTATGTCCCTACACATTTCTTCACCTTCATCAAGAGTCCAAGTAGGATTTTCTGGAGGCTTATTTGGTGTAGAAGTTCCCTTTTTTGGGTGGCATGTTGGCCAAGTATCACTTTTGAACCTTGATTTTGAGGTGGTTCTGCTAGACAATATTTATTCTGTTGTATCTCCCAAGTTTCGGCCCTTATGGGTATGAAAATTTCTTTTAGGTAGTTCTCCGATATTTCTTCTCTGCAATTCCACAGGTCTAATCAAAATTGGAAGTGCCAAGTGGAATTTACAGTAACTTCCTCACAACTTGCCGATTTTTGGCCTTTCCAAGAGATATCACTTATATAGCATGCCCCACACAAAATGATTGATATAAAATTCTGAAACTCGTACCCAAAATACTACAGACTGTCCACAATCCAATGAAACAAGTCCCACTCAATTTGGATACTCTAGCAAGAAGTTATGATTGTTTTACCTAGAACACCTTTTTGAGACTAGTCAATAGGACTAGTCAGATACCCTATGTTACACAAGGTGTATCTACAAATTTAATATGACCCAGAAGCTGAAATTTTTATCACAGATAGCTTACTAATTTTTGTAAATGTCCTCCAGAGTTCAGGGTCTGAAACATTATAGAAATTGTTTTATAGCAAAATTTCCACAATGACTCATTTCAGGATGATTCCAGAACCCTATCTTTTACAGGCTGTATCTCCGAAAGTATAAGGTCTCAGAAGATAAAATTTTAACCCAACATACTGTGGTCCATATACTAAATATCCTCCAAGCCTTTCCTTCTGAAATGTTGTAGAAAAAAAGTTATAGAAACAATTCTACGGTGTCTCAGATGTTGCAGCGAAACCCCAAGACCTTGAGCTCTGATACCATATGTTAAGAACCAAATATCAATATAGCATAGAAAATCTTCAGAAAAAAGTACTCAACGCCTTGAAAAAGAGAGAATTTCAGATAATAAGCCTCTTCGAGGGGGAAACCTCCTTTTACCCAACTTAAATGTTCAAATACAAGATGATTCAAAATGAAAATGTCTCCTTGGTATATATAGGAGACTAGGAGGTATAATTACAACTAATGGCCTAAAGCCGACATAAATAAAATAACATTGCTAATATAATATGCCCCAATTAAGGGGTAGTGAGCCAATATTAGGGCTTAACAGAATCACAAAGTGTGGCCATTTTTTCTCTCTTTCTCATCCTTCTAAAGCAATTAGAGTAGTTGTAGCATTCATTGAAACAATTTAGAAGATACATGCAATCCCCAAGATCATTCTAAGTGATAGAGATTCAATTTTTACTAATAATTTTTGGATTGAATTATTTTTCTTGTTTGGGTACTCATTTTTATCACAATGCCTCTCACCATATTTAATCTGATGGGAAAAATAAGATTGTGACTAAATGTATAGAAGGTTATATTCATTGATTTGCATTTGAAAAATAGAGACAATGGATCAAGTTGCTTCCCTTGGAGAAAGGGTGGTACACCATGTCCTTCCATAATTCATAGTAAACGTCCCCATTTATGGCACCTTATGGCTATCATACTCCATCCATAACATCAACCTTGAGAGAAAAATTGAAGGTTCAAGAAGTGGAGGACCACAGAGCACCAAGAAGAGTTTCTCTAATTATTGAAGGAAAAATTGGCTATAACACAAAATATGATGAAACAACAAGTAGATCAAAATCACAATGAAAGGGAATTAGATGTGGGGGATTGGTTTTTTCTAAGGTTACAACCATACAAATAGATGTACCTCAATAAGCAAAAGAAGGATTGTACATTAGCACCCAAGTACGATGGTCCCTATAAAGTGTTGTGAAGGATTGGAAATATGGCTTAGAAAATGGAGATACCTCCATCTTCATCTGTACATATAATCTTCCATGTTTTCTTACTAAATAAGGTAATCAACAACAAGATCCCAATTTAAACTATTTTAGCATAGATTAATGAAAAAGAAAAAAACATACTAGAATTAGAAACAATCCTTGAAACACAAATTAAGAAATTACTAATTACCTCATAAAGTGGAAGAACCTACTAGTAGAAGAGGCGACATGGGAGGATGAGTTCTTCATGAAGAAACATCCACAACTAATCAAGTATTGAGGAAAACACTTATTTTAAAGGGAGGGGCATGTTAAGCCCTAGATATTGAGTTATCTTTTATTTTTATTTTTATGTTATTGTTGTCCTTATTCATTGACTAGACCCTTTAATGGTTGGATAGACCCTTCAATTGTAATTTTACACTTTGTCTCCTATATATACCAAGGAGACCTAGTTTTAAAGATCATATCATATTTTTCATTTGTTATATTATAAAATGAGGTTTTGATCCAGATGCATCTTGGTGGCCATCCACCTTTTTCACCGAATCATCATTTTGAGCCCTTGGTTTTGATAAACCATAATATTCACCCTTTTGATGGGGAATGGAATGTAATTTCATATTTATTTGTTAATTACAAACACCATGTAATGATTTTCTAGTGGTTTTATGTAATTTCCTACATCATAGCATTAATGCATCGAATCCCATTAGAAATATGTAATTAAGCGCACTCAAGCTAGAGTAGTACTGGGATGGGTGACCACTCGGGAAGTCCTTGTGTTTTACATGCCTATGGAATTTTATAAACTTAGTCCAATTTATCTCACATGCATTATGGTAATTGTTCTCCTCTCACTCTCTCATATATAATTGAGGTGAAGGAGGCCCTTTAAGTAGGAAATGGAGTGTGATGTAAATCTTGATGCGAATGAATCATAACCAACATCTCTTTATTTTCAGAGATAGGCTACCCCATTATGCCAGTTTGTGTTATACAATGTTTTTCTCTTTTGTTCATTAATAGAAGTTGGTTTTCACTATATTTCTATGTTCTTTGCATTATCTTTGTGTATTTCCTCGTTATATATCGGTTATATTTTTGTCTTCATGGCATTTTCAAAATAATCTGGATCAGTGGTATCAGAGCACGCTGCTCCTTGTCATTTCTCAAAGCAGGTCCTCGACGTGGTTAATGTATAAAGAGTTGGGTCTCAAGCTAGTTTCGCTTGAGGACAACTTCTCTTTCCATCCCAAGCGACCTCCCATGGCAGAAGAAAAGAGAGATGGAAAAGTAGGAGATCCTTTTAATACATTACTCGAGGAATCCCTTGTGTGATAGATGAACGAGATGATGGACAAATTTTCTCAGATCCTTCAAAGACTATCGATGGAAGAAATCGAGGAATCTTCGACAAGAATCCATTTCACAAGTGTGACACCCTTCAAGGTACAAGTCAATTATGATATCCCCTTATTTGAAGGCCAGATAATGCGTGTGCTCTAGAAAAATGGTTGAATCTACTAGAATGTTATTACTCTTGCCAAAAAAAATTCGACAGTGAAAAGATCACCTTCGTGCTCCTTAAATCCCTTCCCCATGTTATATCTTGGTGGGAAGGTTACTGGGAGAGGTACATCACAAATGAATATACACTATTTGGTAGAAAACCATCTTGGGTGGCCTTTGTAGATGCCCTAAAGGAGGATTTCTAACCTATCAGAAACTATGACCAATTCACGAGATGGACAAATCTGTGTCAGAAAAGAGACCAGATGGTACCAGAGTACACCAACATATTTCATACCTTGTGCTCAAAGTTGGGTATCAAAGACTCCAAGCGACACCTGGTTTTGAAGTACCTTAGTGGTCTACATAAGTACATCCAAATAGATATGGATTTCTTGGAAATATACTCACTAGGATTTGCTTAGCGATATGTAGTCAAAATTGAGCAGAAATGCAAGAAACAAGTAAGTGGGAGAAGCATGGAAAAGGAAACTCTAACTCACATAATGAAGTACAGAGCAAGGAAGTCCAAACTTAAGAGAGCTAGTCCCATATGCATGAAAATAAGAGTAACGAGAAGTATAAGAAAGACACTGAAAAGTGGTGTGAGTTCCACAACAACCCTTGGCACAACACTCATGAATGTCGCTCAATATAGTCATTGGTGGCCGAGCTAAAAGACTAAGATATGAACCTCAACTTGGACCCTGATTCAAAAAATAATAAAAAGAGACAGATCATTGATGTAAAACCCACTGCTACTATCGCAACTACAACAATCCAACCAGAAGAGGATCCAGAGGCGGGGGATCGACTCTTCCATTCACATACGTGGATGAAGGGGACCCCATTTCATTTTATTGTTGATAGAAGAAGCCAAAAGTAAATTTTATCAACAAAGGTTACCAAGCAGTTTAATTTTCCAACAACGCCACACCCGCAACCATACAACATCAGGTGGCTTCACCAGGGTCAAGATCTTCATGTCAGCCAATAGTGTCTCCCGTCCTACAACATCAAGGTCTTCAAGGATGAGGTATTGTGTGATGTTTCCCAACTGGAAGTCTTTGATGTTATATTAGGCCAACCATATATGTGGAGGCATCATGTTGTTTAGAAGTCTCAACCTCTTAGTGTTATTGTTACTATGGGGGGTCATCTATACTGGATACCAAAGGTAGTTATGACTATTGTCCCACCAAAGCAATGCCAGAAAGTAATCTATCATACTGCAAATTTTAGCCTCTTAACAATTTGATCAGAAGGTGAACATAAGGAAACTGCAACCACTACAACCTCACTCAAGAAATTTCTACCCAGCAGAAGCAGGTCGACAATATTGTAGAAGAGTACCAAGATGTTCTTTCTAAACTTATGAGGGTGCCTCCACACTACCCAGTCAACAAACTTTATAACAGAACCTTGCATACTCTTGATGTTTCATATTCACTGACAAAGTCCTCCCACGCTCAGGTATATCATGCAACTATATTGGTTGAATGAATCCAACCCCTCCATCAATAGGTTCATGACATCCTTCAAAAAGCTAAGCATGAAAACTTCTTCAACAAGGAAAGAAATGCACCAAGATTCAGATTTAGCAGAAGTCTCCCTGTCTCCCAATGGAACTTGATGCAATGGGGACCATTGCTTCCTAAGGGGGGAGGAATGATCCATATGGATCTCGGTGGCCATCCACCTTTTTCACTAAATCATCATTTTGAGCATGTGGTTTTGATAAACCATGATATTCACCCTTTTGATGGGGAATAGAATGTGTAATACCCCAAGGTCGAGCCCCTGCTGAATTGTAATTATTTTTATAGGCTGGTGAGCCAAGTGTTTATAAGTTGGGAGGCTTATGTGAATATTAGGCCAGAGATCCTGGATCAGTTAAGGCCAATGAGCCTATTTTTGTATATGTAATTATGCATATCATTAAAATAAAAATCACATCACTGTGGACGTGAGTGGACTCTTGGGGACAAAATCCTTCTTGGAGACTTTGTAACCTCAACCTATATTAGGATCCCCTTTACCACAAGTGGAGTTTAAACCCAATTCAGGGGTGACCCACTGCTGATAGATTGGAGCAATGTGGTCTAAGGTTGAGAGGTTCATGGAATGTATGCACGTAGTTGGTGGCCTTGTTTAATAGATAAGTACTCTTTATATATGATTGATTACATGTTGTATGTTACACATGTGTTTATTTACTGTACATTTCCACATAATTTTGTGTATGTTAACATAGAGTAGACGTTTTCTTTTAATTTATTAAGTATGATATGTTCTGCAAATGAAATTGAGTCTTTCTATAAGGTGGCATGGCACATCCCTGGGATGGCTGGGGATGCTACAAATTGGTATCAGAACTAGAACAGAGTAGAATTGTAGTAGCATTCCCTGGCTTGGGTGGCTGGGGGTGTCTCAAATTGGTATCAGAGCTCATGGTTTCAACACTGAACCTGCATGGGTCGTGTATGAGTAAATGGAAGTTTCAGAGTGCCAGAAAGGCATTGTGAGAACACTTGGACAATATTGGAAAGCTAAAACAGGAGTGGAAGATAATTTATCAAAATGATCGTGGTTGATAACCACAAGATTGAATTTGAGCTGTACGATCTACGCGAGGGGAGGTAGACCCTTCCGAGCCATCAGATCTGGAATAGGTGCATAAAAATTAACCTCCAAGTCTTTTGGACTTCGTGACTTCAGTTACATTTATGTTTTTTTGAGCAAAAGGGGCTGAAGCCCCAATTTATGAAGTCCTACAATGATTTTCATCCTTAGATCATCCATGAGGAGGAGATCCATGGATTTTCCCCGAGTAGATCGACAGTTTAGAGTTCGGGGAAATTGGTTGAAGTGCACATGGAATGACATTCTTCCCAAAGTGCCGAAGTCCATAACTCATATGGACCATTTGATTAATAGGTTCATGTGTCTGGATATCAACCATGCATAATTTTGGTGGTTCGAAGTTCAGGAGAAACATGGCGATAAGTCAAAAATCTGTCGAAGCCCGGAGCTACGAAATTCTGAAGCATGGGGTATGATGTGGCATGATGATGTCACCAAGGGTGATGTGGAAATACCCTAGTCATGCAGCATGTCATAAAAAATGTACCTTTGAAAGAACCTTAGTACCAATTGGGACCTCACATGTGTCGCCCATCGGTGGGGCCACGTGTTACTACATTAATTGTTTGACAACCGAGCTAAGGAGATCGTTGAATTTGTTGGTTCGACATTCGGGTATTTTGAAGTGTTATAAGGTAAAGTATTCCGAAGTCCAAAAATATGGAGTGCCAAAGTATAGAAGCTCCGAAGAGTGGCAGCTCGGGGAATCAACCACTTCGACATTTGTGGAAAATATTGTGTTGTAATGCAAAATTTGCCAAAGCTTGAAGTCTCAAAGCGTTGTAGTACCGAAACTCCAGAGTAGCACAGTTCAAAAATTTGGAGTTTAGAATAAATGGGGAGTAGTGTTGAAGAAATATCTAAAGTCCTGAAGCCCTGAAGTCCCAGAGCCCCAAAGTCCTGAAGCTCCAGGAAGCGACTATTCGGTAGTTCAACGTTCGAAAGAAATGTTGTGTTCAGTCGAGAAATCCTTTGAAGCCTGGAGCTACAAAGTGTCGATGCATGAATTGTGACATGGCATGATGATGTCACTTGGGGTGATGTGGACCTCCCCTAGGCATGCCACATGTCATCTTGTCTTATACATTTGATGACCTTGTTGGACCAATAGAAGTCTGACATGTCAGGGCCATGTGTTACAACCTTATATGATGACAATTGTACTACATGGACCTCAAAAAATTTAATAGGTTCATGAATTCGAAATTTGGAGGAATTAAGTGAAGAAGATGTTAAATTTTTCGAAGACGGAATCTCTAGAGTGCCAAAGTTATAAAGCACCAGAGAGTTCATGAATTCGATGTTCGGAAGAAATGGGAGAAGAAGGTGTGAATTTCTCCGAAGCCCGAAGCTCCAGATCACCGAAGCTCAGAAGCCACAAAGGACCACCAGCCCGGTACTTCTCTGATTCAGATTTTGAGAGAATCACTAAGTAATGAAGTATAAACCTATGAAGTATGATGTTCCGAAGTCACAGAGGTGACACAATTTGCTGACGTCACCTAGGGTGACATGGAAACACAGGATACATGCCATATGTCATCGTTTTTCAGTATTTTCAAGGGCCCTTTCTGCCCAATTAAGATGTGACACATGTCATCCATTGGATTGAGCCATGTGTCCACTCCATAACTCTTCCATGTGGCACATTGATAAGTGAATGTTGACTAGACCTTGGTGGTTCATTAGTCCGACGATCGGGTAAAACAAAGAAAGAAGGAAGAAAAACCTATGAAGCGTGAATTTTTGGAGAGCTTCACTAGTTCGTCCTTCAAAGGAATTATAGAGTACTACAATCAGGAAACTTGAAGCCTAGAGCCTTGAAGCTCCGAAGAGATTCCCTCCGAAAGTTGTCCACTTCAACATTTGAGGAAAATGAGTGAAGAGGGAAGGAAAACCTCCAAAGCACAAATTTCTAGAGCCCCAAATTTCCCTAAGCTTTGGATAAGCACCTTTATGCTCGCACTTGGTTACATCCCACGGTGAAATGCAGTTGGGGGCTGAAGAAAAAGGGGCTAGTGCCCGAAAACTATGTTAAAGAAGGAAAATGGGGTTAGGAAAGAAACCCTTGGGTTTCGTCTGTTTCAGAACTACATCCAAAGAGGTACTGAATACTTGGGAAATTTATGATAGGATCCAACAAATATCTAAGAGCCATTTAGCTTAGAGAAAATAGATCAACTGCACAAGGAGTGAAGTAGAGAAAAAACACAAGTTTTAAAGGTCCATAACTTTATTCTCAAAGCTCAGAATTGAGCAAGGAAGTAGTCATTGGAAAGGTATGGGACAACAAAAAATAGTTTTTCACCCAGAAAATGGGATTGATTAGACAACTAATCAAAAAATCAGAGGAAATAAGTATTATAGGTTATTGAACAAAAATGGTTCATGTTTTTATAAAATTGTTAAATCAGTTAGCTTGACAAGGTTCTGTTGGTTGCACATTTTGCAGAATTAAAAACAACTATATTAGATCAGAATTAGCATAGAGTGTAGAGATATGGAGTATGCACAGGGTGCTTACAAAAAGGAATATGAGATCATAGGAATGGATGCCCATTTGGGTATTGAAGGAACAAAATCCAATGAACATGGAGAAGGAAAATATGAAAACGTGAATATGGTGGAGATCATTAGAAATTTGTAGAAAGATGTCCAAAGTCACAAGGATGATAATGAGAGGCTTATGAAAGCCAAATAACAATAGGAATACTTCAATATGAAGTTAATGCAGAGCTTGGACATAATTGAAAATAAATTGTTTAAGGAGAGTGGCTCCAGAAAATCAGGAAGCTACAGGTCCCCTGATGATAAAAGAAGAACAAGGAGTGGTAGCAGACATCACCATCACTCCCAAAGACATTCCAATATGATAGCACACAAAAAATCAAAATCAAGTCCATCTCCTATTAGGAAGCATCATAAGAGGTCTGGGGTGGAATAACTACGAGGAGAAATGAATAAGATCAAAGATGTTGAGACATGGTTGCTAGGCATGAGGAAGTACTTCTAATTGCATAATTATTCTTCTCATGCAGAAGGAAGAATTGCTATCTACCAGCTTAAATGAAAGGAATCCATGTGGTGGGACTAGCTTGTGTAGGTGCATCAAATTAAAGAGAAAAATGTGACTTGGAAGGAATTCAAGAAGAATTTTGAGAAGAAATACTTAACCAAGAGGTATTATGACAAAAAGATGAAAGAGTTATTTGAACTCAAACCGGGCAACATGACCATTTATGAGTATGAAAGGAGATTTTTAGAACTGTTGAAGTATGTCTCCTTCATCAAGTATGAGATAATAAATATTCAGAGATATTTGAGTGGGATGCCATCTTTCATCAATGATAAGATTCAATATGATGATCCTAAAAATTTGGAGGAGACTATAAGGTGAGCCAAATCCCTATCTGATCATCATAAAGGAAAACATACTTTCCAAAAATCTTGGGAAGAGAAGAAGAAGTTCAATATGGAACAGAGGAAGAAGGGGAACAATCCACCCTTCTTCAGAAGCATTTCTCAAGGAAAAAAAACATCTAGAGAGCCCAAAATGACTGTGACAAGTGGGAAAATTCCAAGGTAGACACCCAATCAATGTTGGGGTTGTAAAGGAGATCATTTGTATAGAGACTTTCCTCGAATAAAAGATAAAGTGAGAACTATCCACAATGTACAACAAGTTGAAACAATGGAGGACATGGGAATAAGTGTACCAAGGATCTATGTAGCCCTGGACAAAAAACAAGCATAATTTCAATCACACATTATTGAAGTAGAATGTATGATCAATAACCATACCTTTACTATTTTAATAGATTTAGGAGCTAGTCATAGCTATATAGATCCTAAGGTAGTGGAAAGATTGCAATTGCCAAGAAGAAAGCATGGGAAATATTGGCTGGTGTAGCTGGCTACAGGAGCCAAGAGAAAAGTTGTTGACTTGGTTAAATCATTTCCAATGGACATGATTGGGATAAGTACCAAGGAATATTTTAACATCTTTCCCTTGGGTTCATATGAATTTCTAATTGGTATGGATTGGTTGGACCAACACCATGCTAGCTTAGACTATCATAACAAGGAATTTAATTCCAAGGAATTCCAAGGGAAGTTACTATCCAAGAGATATCAACAATGCAGCTAAAGAAGTGTTACTATCCAAATATTTGCAGCTCATATGGAGGAAGCACCTAAGGATAAGGTGCCAAATATTGAGGATCATGCAGTCCTAAAATTTTTTGAGGATGTGTTCATAGAGATACTAGGACTACCCCCAAAGAGAGATATTGATTTCTATATAAACTTAATGCCTAGAGAAGCTCCAATATCCAAGATGCCCTACAGGAGGAGTACACTAGAGATGAAGAAACTGCAAATGCAACTTGAATAAATTATGAAGAAGGGGTGTATACACCCAAGTGTGTCGCCTTGGGGTGCCCCAATTTTATTTGAAAAGAAGAAGGACGAGACATTGAGACTGTGTATTGAATTTAGATAATTGAACAAGGTAAATGTAAAGAACAAGTATCCTTTACCAAGGATCAATGATCTCTTTGATCAGTTGAAGAATGCACAAATATTTTCAAATATTGATCTCAGATCTAGTTATCATTAGGTGAGAATTAAAGATGAAGATATCATCAAGGCTTCCTTCAGAACAAGGTATGGTCATTACAAATTCACAATGGTGCCATTTTGGTTATCAAATGCACCAGTTGTTTTTATGTGTTTAATGAATGGTGTTTTAAAAGAGTACCTGGACAAGTTTGTCATTGTCTTTTTGGATGACATCCTTGTATATTCCAAGTCATAAGAAGAGCATGAACATCACTTGAGGATGGTGTTACAAGTATTAAGAGAGCATCAATTGTATGCCAAATTGAGCAAGTGCTCATTTTATTAGAACCAAATTGATTATTTGGGGAATATCATATCTGAATAAGGGACAACAGTGGACCCTGAAAATATTGAGGCCATTAAAGGGTGGTTTTGGAAGCAGGCCCAATCATAAGGAAAGGATATTTCAGGAAGAAAGGCATGCACAAGGAAAGCGACAAATGGAAGGAAGAAAAGCATGCACGCATGCATGGAAGACCTAACGACGTTAGGGTTACAATTTTTGTAATACATTGTAATGGTTGATGATCCAAAAATGTATATATATATATATATATATATATATATATATATATATATAGGAGGTCTAGGTAGGGATTAGTTGTCCATAATGAAGAATTCTTAGGAAGGGAGAGGAGGTGCTTAGGGAGTTTGAAGACACGACAAAAGGAAGGAGTCCTGTCTTGATAACTAGTTTGTAATACTCTATCTTATAACTAATTTTGTAAGACGTTGAGATGTAGAAGGGCCAGGAGGGTAGATCTCAAGGGTTAGATCAAAGGCTGAGGAGCCTGGTGTGATCTAGTCTGCCTCATAATAGATATCGACCCGACTGAGAATGAGCTGTAAAGCGTGCATGGTTGTATTTTTCAGAACTACCATAATAGAAGAGATTGAGAGCGAGGTCTTTGTGGACGTAGCCTAGGGGGGGCTGAACGACGATAAAAACTATGTTATGTGACTGAATGTTTGTGTCTCTTTTACTGTTTATGAGTAGATGTTAGCATGATGAATGAATTAGCTAATGAGTTTGATTACATCACATACATAATTGGAAATGCTAGTATATTTCTTTAATAAGTTAAATAGAACTCTCAGTTCACACTCCATAGATCTCCATTCATTTCTAGACTACAAACACCTGATTATTGTAGTCACCCATTAAATATATTTTGGGTGAGACTACACAGTGTACTCTGTGCACTGCGTTGCCTTCGGGTTTACCAAGAGGGTCGATAGTTTTAGAGGCTTTGTTGGAAACCCAATAGACATGAACCTGGGTCAATCATGTTAAAGGTGTAGATCAAATAAGAAACAAACAAATGGTTCCAATGCCGGTTGGAAAAATATAGAATTGAGTGGATGTGATCTGTTAAAGATCTATTAAAATAGGGTAATATCTGTGGAAGGTGGGTCAAACGAATACCAAATCGAACGACAAGAAGGTGAGAAGAATGTGTTGCTAGAAGGGGATGTTGAGACCGTGGAATCTAATATAAGAAGAGATCGAAATCTGGTTGAAGACAAAGGATCTAGAGTTTGCGTAGAAAGATAACAAAAACCCTAGAGTAACACCACGCAACTACCTTGAGAAGTATGTGTTTACTGATCTGTGTGAAGTATTTTTTTGTGATTTTACACACTAATTGAAGGAGTGGATATTAAGGTTGAAGGATAACCATGCAATTAATTGGATCCGACAGTTAGAGTGGACCCTAGTTCAGACTGAGCAGTTACAACAGGTGAATAACAAATTCACCCATGCAGTGGATTTTTGGCTCAACAATATTGTAGGAGGCTTTATAACAAAATTTGCAGTAGATACATCGAAGTCGTACAATGCAACAGAGAAAGAGTTTCTACATGGGCCTCGAGGAAGGTATATTATATTGTTGTATACTTATATAAATATATTTCTCTATAACAAAGGTGTAATGACAATGGAATCAAACAACTAAACTTCCCTGCATGCATGGGGGAAGGGGGGAATCATTGACATAAAAAGGAGAAATGGAAGTAGAAGTAGATAAAGGAAAGAAGGAGGAAGCCTTGGAGCCAATCATGATGGATGATGACCAGATCAAGCGGATCATGGAGACATATGGAAATACACATAGTGGAGTACCCTACCAATATAAGGTGAACACCAAGAAGAGAGCCATAGCCACAAGGGAAGGCTTTCAAAGTGATGAAGAGGAGGTAGAGGATCTTCGGGCAGTGGAGCAGATTGAGGAAATTTTGTGCACAACATATGAGAGGAAGATGAGAGGTCCAAAATCAGGAACCAAAGGAAACAATCTTATCCATATTAATGTCAGTGTGGAACACATAAACCCATGTGTGACTAACACACTAAAAATCACACCATCGTTTAGACAACCAAATTTTGGGAGAAGGAAGACAACAGAAAGTACATCTACACAAGGAAAAACAATTGGGGGAGCCAGTTCAGGGAGCATTAGTCAAGTATGTACACCGTGTGGAGGTAGTAGTTCATCATTTAGGATGGTAGGACATGTCATCAGGTTACCAGAATTCAAAGGAGAAGCATCCGAGGAAACGAACAAGCACCTGTTTATCTGTGAGAAGATCTAGGAAGAAAAATAGATCACAAACGAGGACACTAAAATTTCACAACTAGCGATTACACTAAGGGATCACACACTATATTGGTACATGAGTTTAGCAACAAACAATCCACTAGGGACAACCAGAACGATTGAGGATATGAAGAAATTGTTGATAAATGAGTTTCAGAAGCCAAGTCTAGAGGATTAGTACATGAACAAGATGATAGAAATTAGATAGAAACTAGTAGAATCCGTATGGGATATTGACCAAAGATTCAATCGACTGAAATAAAAGTTGAAATATATCATGACAGATATGAAACACATGAACCTATTCATTAATTCAATGTTACCACACTTAAAATATCCATTGCGACAACATAAGTTTCAGAAACAGGAAGAGGCTCTGTAGGAAGCCCTGCAACTGGAATAAAACCAATATCATAAGACAGATCCATCCATCGAAGATCTGAAGGAATATTTGAAGAACTTAACGTTCCATCTAAACTAGAGAAAAAGTAACGAGAAAGGATAAGTCGTTTGGTGTACCACATGTAGGACAAAAGGACACCATAAGAATGAATGCCGAACATTCACACAATACATGGAAATAGGGATGAAAATTTTTTTACCAATAGGGGGACTATGGTGCAAAATATGTAAGAAACAGGGCCATGATCCATATCACTTCCCAATGATGAAAAAATACCAAACAATCCCAAAGAGTTCATATTGCAACTTTTGCAAGTTAGTGGGACATGATGACAAAGACTATATAACTATGGAGTTGATGAGAGAGAGTACATCATATGCATATGGGGTGCAGGCATAAATGATGACTGAGAAATCCACACCTCAGTTTAACTAGGTACCATCCCCATACAACATTACAGAGTCATAGTATAATACTATGCAACAACCATACATTACCGCCCAACCACAATACAACACAACGTAGCCTCAGTACAATGTCCCACAGTACAATCAAGTGCCTCAGTATAACATGTCACGAGGGGATCGAGATGGATACAGAAGTAGATGATGAGCAAGAGGAGGCTTTGGAAAAGGTAGAGGACTAGTGGTATGTTACAACTCTCAAAAACTAGGACACTATGCAAGAGAGTTTCCACTTCCACCAGCGAATTGTATGTATTGTCGCACATCTGATCATGAAAAAAAAAGAATGTACTACGTTACTAGGGAAGATCCAAGAAAAGAGGAATAAAAAAAACTATAATGTTCAATGGATTTTAGTGTAAGCGAGGGACGATGAAAGAAACATCAACATAGTTACACATGAAGGAGATAAAACAGGAAACGAGGCGGTCCGACAAGAGCCAGTACAACATTAGTGGGTGAAGAAGAATGTCGAACCAAGGAAAGAGTTCAATGTGCATAATGAGAAGGAAACATTTAAGCAAGACATACAAGAATTTATGAATCCAAACACCACTTTGAGCTCAACTACGCAACATATAAAGGAAGTACCAGAGTACGATATGCCTCCATCATTAGATCATACCAAAGAAATGCATCCCCTGGGACAAGTAAGTACAATCAAACGATTTTTACAATCATGTGTAAAAATACTAAATGATCCATCTTATGTCAAAATATTACAAAGTATGTTAGAAATATGTAGCATAGAGATAGAAGAAAAACTAGAACAAAAAACAATCAATCACCTACATGCAAGGAGAAGAACAAGTACTGAGTCAGGCTGAATGCCAACATTAAAGATTTCAACATGGGAGATATCATACTGGATCTAGAATCCAAAATCAATGTATTACCCAAAAATACATGGCAATGTATGGGAGATCCCACATTAGGGTATTCACCCATTCAACTGAAACTAGCAAACCAACATGGAGTTCTACCAATTGGGAGACTGCAAGGAGTGACAGTAGACCTAGATGGAGTGCGCACTAAAGATGACTTTGAAGTAATAGAGATAGTGGATGACACAACACCATATCTAGCATTGCTTGGCTTGGATTGGATGTTTGATAAGCAAGACAGAATCAATTTAAAGACAGAAAATGGCATTTGAGTCAAGAGAATACAGGGTCATTGCTCCATTAGATCCATCGGAAGGGGAAAGGTTTGTAGAACCTACTTTCTTGGACTTGGAGGAAATTATCCAGTTGTACAGAACAACTGCGCGAGATGAGGATTATGTAAACCCAAAAATAGATGGGATACTTAGTTGGCAGAGTATCACTTCATGTGCATCAGGATCAGATACAGGTTTAGAGAATTGACAACAAAGGCTACACAAAGTGTCCACAAGAATATACACAAGAATAGACCATGCAGTAAGATGGATATGTACGGAGATAAGGGAACCACCAAGTTTTCATGGGGTAAACAATCTAGAAACATTCTTGACACACTACAAGGATGAAGTATTAGAAAATCAGAGACTCTTAGCCCTTGATATAGCACTCAAGGCCACACCTGGAAGATGGTGGGGCACACACAAGGAAACAATCAAAGATTGGTACCAATGTAAGCAGTTACTGCGCATAAGGTTTGGCATAGAATAGAGAACCAACCAACATCAGAAATATGATGGAAAGGGGGCACTGAAAAAACATTTGGAGAAGTGCAGAGAGTTGAGGAAAATGATACCCCCAGAAGAATGACCTCATCATTTCGTATATACCTTAGAGGGAATCCCAACAAACTGGTATACAAACTAGGAACTGCGCAGAGGAACTATGAGCTGGCCAATATTGCATAATAACTTTATAGTCACTTTCTCATTCAAGCATGAGAACCCCAACATAGATGCAATAGTTAAGCATATAAGAGGGGTGATATTCATTAAGGAACCATAAGTCAAACTCATAATAGAGGAACAACAGAGGAACAAAAATATAGTGAAAGAACTGTTGTCATGCTACCATGTGAAGGAAGAAGCACCAGATGAAGATGATTTGAGTGATATTCATATCAAGGAAGTGGAAGGCGAAAGAGAAGTGGAAGGTCTATTGGCATGTTTATAGGTATAGCATGCTTGTCATTGATGGAAAGAACAACAATGATGTTGGCGGGTTTAAAGGAAGAGTGTGCATGGAAAGAACAACAAGGAAGACTCAGAAGAGAAAACTTGAGAAGCTCAGAAGGAATAGTGCAGAGTTTCATGCAAATCACAAGGGCCCAGGGAATTGTTTGCCAAAGCTCAGGAGAGATAGCATTCTGAGACGTGCCGATGAGATCCCATACATCAAGGCTCAGAGAAGGATCAAAGGTTGTTGAACCTTTGACACTTAGAAATTCTTCCAAGTCGGGAGGATGCATAAGCTCAAGAGGAGGAGTACATATCTAATCTATAAGATCTGAGCACGAGGACCGACCATCATTGGATTCAGAAGAATGTGCACGACCTTTAAGTGCAAGGTGAAGCAGGCTTAAAAAGTCTCGAAAGTAGAAAGCAGGGGGACTGTCCATCGTTAAGGAAGACATGTGGCAACAGATGAGAAGATTCGTAGAATCATGAATCAAGAGAAATACATTGAGTAGTCTGCAGATATCGTGAAATGCAAAATCACGACTTGTTCACAATTGTTGATCAAAGAAAATATTTGGACCGTCGATCTAGCACCATCTCTATTTCAGGTATCAAGAGAATGGAGGTAAGGTGACTCCCAAAGTTGCAAAACATGAAATCGCAACTTGATCGGAGCCATCGGATCAAGGAGAGATTTGGACCTTTGATTATCCAGGGAGACAAGATGCGAAGTCGTGAAACGCGAAATTACAAAGCGCTCAAAATATATTTCCCACAGTCACAACGAAAGGTCACATCAACGTAAAGTTAAGGGAGGAGAGATCATGTCTCTAGGCTCCACTTCTGTGATCGCCAAAACCGCAAAAATCCCTTTTGATTAGTGAGTGGTCATAGCCTGTGGCCTAATCAGTGGAACATTGGGGAAGGAGCTAGCAATGCTAGTCTCCATTTCAGAGTTTCGTGAGTTGGGAAGATTGGGGCAACTCACAACTAGATATACCGAAATGTGAAGTCATGAAGCACCTCTTGGATAGGTGTCTGGTCATATCCGTGATCATGTGGAAGGTAGGGGCTTAGTAAGAAGAGCTAGCACCCACTATGTTGATTTCTTAGAGAGGGAAAAAAGGCACCAAAGACATGAGTGTGCAGAGGTTCTCTCAGTAACTTCTAGAGACATACTGATTGTAACTACAGAAAACGACTGATTGCATCTACCAGAGAATTCAAAGAATCTCAGGGTGATCACCAGAGAATCTGAAGTGTCTTGAGGCAACTGCCAGTGGAATAAAGACTCAAAATATAGATGTTTGACAAATGGAAAAAGGATCGAAGACTGTAACTGTAGTAGAGAGGATAATCTCAATTGTGATGGAGAAGAAACAGAGTTTCAATTGCCAGAGAAGCTAAGGAATGTTAGCATAACGCTCACTAATGATGAACATATGGTGTGAACTGCTAGAGAAGATGAAGGGTTGCCATGATGATCAGGAGATGACTCAATGAAAAAAAAAGGCATGCAGAATAGAGAAGTAATATAGGGCTTTCATCGAGTGGTGCATGTGCTGAAGCATAGAAGAAGTAAGGAACATAAATGAATATCTAAGAGAAGAAAAAAAAGCACAACCTATGCAAGGAGAGAGAGACACTGATGCAGCAAGAGCAGAGCAGTGTAGCAGAACAATGATGAGATTGGTAAGCCATAGATAAATGTTGTATCACTGTAATAAATCCAAAGAAGAAAAGATTTATATTTTAGGGTGGAAGGGAGGTGCTAGGGAGGACTAGTGTCCTTAGAGTTTTAAGTGGGTGCTTGAGCACAGGGAGTTGTAGCTTCCATCTGGTTGCAACCAGAAATACCAGGGTGGCAGGGTGGTGCAAAGGAGAATTGTTATTCCCTATTATACAGGTTGGTGCTTGTGTGACTGGAAGTTGGTGCTTCCATCCAGTTGGTGTTGGAACACTTAGGGAGTTGGTGCTTCCTTCTAGTGGGTGCTAGAGAAACCAGGAAGTGGGTGCTTCCTTCTAGTGGGTGATATAGAAAACAAAGAGTTGGTGCTCTCAGCAAGTTGTAACTTACAAAATAGAGGTTGTAACCTCAAGAGGAGTTGGAGCTCATAAGTATGATAATGTAAAGAAAATAAAGATTACTTATCATATCAAGAAGAAGAGGTTTTTCCATTTATGGGTTTCCTCATGAAATATATGTCTCTGTATATTTCATGTGTGTGATTTATTTTTAATATTCTATTGCTTACTTCTCTGCATCATTGTGATCATCATTGAGTGTTCTATGAAGATTTTAAAATGGGCATAACAATTTAAGCACAATAACAATTGATTCACCCCCCCTCTCAGTTGTCCAACAAGGTCCACCTTTAGAATTAGAAGTAATTTCTTTGCTAATCAAGGTGAATAAATTCAACATTGGTACAGTTGAGCATCCAAAAATGTATAGCATTGGAGACTACTGGGATGAGAAGACAGTGGAAAGAATAACAAAGTTACTGTGTGAGTACAACAACATGTTCCCAACAACGTTTACAGAAATGAAGGGCATAGCAGGAGAGCTAGGTGAAATGAAGATACCACTCAGAGCTAATGCAAGATCGACCAGACAATGACCATACATACTAAATCTGATATATAAGAAAAAATTCAAGGTTGACTGATATAGATAGGATGCTCGAAGCTAGAATCATAGAACCAGTAGAAGAATCTGAATGGATAAGCCCGATGGTAGTTCATGAGAAATAACAAGGTGGGATAAGAAAATGCATTGACTTGAGGAAGTTGAATGATGCATGCCTACATGACCTGTTCCCTACACCCTTCATGGATGAAGTGTTGGAGAATGTAGGAGGACAAGAATTTTATTCATTCATCGACGAATTTTCAGGATACCATCAGATCAAGATAGCACTGGAAGATAGATACGAGACTACTTTTTATATTGAATGGGGATCCTAACAGTACATGGTCATGCCATTTGGACTGAAGAATGCACCAACAATAGTTTTCAGAGTAGTCATAGCTTCCTTTAAAGAATTTATCCACCAATTTCTAGAGGTATACTTGGATGATTGGACAGTCTATAGTATGTTGAAATACCATGTAGATGTCTTGTGACTATTGTTAGAAATATGCAGGCAGTGTCAGATATCGTTAAACATCAAGAAGTGCATTTTCGAAACACCGTTTGGGATAATATTGGGCCATATAGTATGTAAACAAGGTTTACTAGTATATCCTGCCAAAATTTTAGTAATTGTTAACCTGCCACCACCAAAAACGGTCCGTCAAATAAAAGCGACATTGGGACACATAGGATACTACAAATTTTTTATAAAAGGGTATGCGCAGAGCACCGCACCAATGAAATAACTATTAAGAGAATATACCAAGTTCTAGTAGAATGATGATTGTCAACATGGTCAGGATACACTAAAAGAAAAAATGGTCACCGTTCCAATACTAGTATTCACAGACTGGGAAAAGACATTCCACGTACATGTATATGCATCATCCATAGCACCTGGAGCTATTCTAGCACAGCTAGGAGTAGGAGAATTGGATCATCCTATAACATTCTCTAGCATAAAACTATCAGAATCAGAGTAGAACTATGACACTACAGAGAGGGAAGGCCTCGCTATGGTCTATGTGCTTCAGAATTTTAGACATTACTTACTAAGAAAACATTTTAAGATATTCATAGACCATTCAACACTTAAATACCTAGTCAACAAGCCAGTGTTGGGGGGGAGAATTTGTCGATGGCTACTATTGTTTCAAGAATTTTATTTTGAAGTAATAGTCAAGACAGAGAAGTTGAACATAGGACCTAACCACCTATCAAGGGTCACGAACAGAGAGGAACCTACAAATTTAGAGGATAACTTTTCGGACGCACAGTTATTTTTAGTCCATATCACCAATGAATACTTCATAGACATCATACAATACTTGAGTAAATGGACTACACCATAAGAATACAACACCCCACAGAAGAAAACCTCGGTAGTTTGGGCTGCAGATTATCAGCTGATTTAAGGACACTTATACAAAATGGGCATAGATAGCATCTTGAGAAGATATATGCTAGAACATGAAATACCAAGGATTTTAGCAGAAGCCCATGAAGGAATAGCAGGAGGGTACTACACATTCAAAGATACCATGAATAAGGTATTGCACACAGAACTATGGTGGCCAACCATTCACAGAGACTCAAAAGAGTACTGCGAGAAATGCGATGTATGTCAAAGGGTTGGTAAACCGAATAGAAGGGATGAAATGCCCCTATGACCACAGGTAATGATGAAGGTATTCAAAAAATGGGAAATAGATTTTGCGGGACAAATTAATGCACCCGCCAAGAGGACACGAGCAAGGTACATTATCACTGCAACAAAATACCTGACAAGATGGGCGAAAGTAGCACTAGTCAAATATTGCAATGCATAAACAACAACACACTTCCTATTTGAACATGTGATCACTAGATTTGGTTGCCCAAGGAATTTGATGAGTGTCTAAGGCACTCACTTCATTAAAATTACTATCAAGGATATGACTGAGGAATTTTAAGTTCATCAACAAAAGAGTACACAATATCACCAACAGGAAAATGGAACAATAGAAGCATTTAACAAAATCCTTGAAAATGCTATGGCGAAGATTTGTAAAATTAATAGGGATGATTGGGACCTAAAAATACAAACAGTATTGTGGGCATACAGGACCACATGCAAGAAGTTGATAGGAAACACGCCATTTAGATTGGTATATGGACAATAAGCAGTGGTACCATTAGAATTTCTGGTACCCTGTCTGTGCGTAGCAACGATTACAAAGATGACAGAGTGAGGCACAATACAGGACAAGCTGAATCAACTGATGATCATGGAGGAAGATAAGATCCTAGTCGGGTTCCACTAAGAAGTTTAGAAAGAAAGGGACAAATCTTGGCATGACATACATATCTAGAGGAAAACTTTCAAGCTAGGAGACTTAGTGTTGATGTATGATAGTAAATCCATTCAACATCTGGGAACACTCAGAATGCACTGGTTAGGACCATATGAAGTAAAAATAGTTACAGATGGGGGAGTTGTATATTTGAAGGACTTAGGAGGCACAAAACTTAGAGGGATGATCAATGGGAGCTGACTGAAGTTGTACAAGGACAGTCGACCACCCGCAACTTAAAAATCACCGCATAGTTTAAAAAGAAAAAAAATATATAGTACAAGATATCAAAAGGGAACAAAAAAGGCATAGTGCACGAAAACTAGAAGGAGCACACACCGAAAGTAGAATGATAATGCGCACTCGACCATACGATCCCAATGGAGACAAGTCCAACAATTATTTCAAATAGAAAACAAGTGGGAAAGGAGGATATGACAAAAGAAGCTTAAATTGATGGAGGCTATCGGAATTGAATGTTGAAAAACGACTGACGGGACGCTGCATTAATCGCGCCAACTGGTGATGATGAGGGAAATCAATGGAAAGTATGAAGGAATGGGTGGTTATTTAATCCATAAGAATGGAAATTTCTCCGACAATATTCACACGATGCCGATACAAAGCAGGGACATGGGAGCGGAAAGGTTATTGCGAAATTGGAAAGGGAACAGAGTGATAGAGAATATGTAGTAGAGAGTGAAGGTTGCAGAGGATACTGAGCTCGATGAACGACAAATTTACCACCATGGAACCACCCAAATAGGGAGAACCGAGACAGACTACGAAATGACCCTGAGGTAGTACCGGAGCACAATCGCAACCAAATGAAAGCGAACAACAACCACCTCAGTTGCCAGAAGTCATCAATGTAGACGAAATCCCATCGCCAGATAAAACAATGAGAAGCCCCACACCCATTGAGGAGGAAACCCAGTAGAGAACACCTGCGGGCATGGAGATTGATATGCCAGAAGAGGGGCAAGGCCAGCATAATGAGGACGTAGGCCTCCAAGTTCAACCCGAAAACCCTATAGAAGCCCTGAGAGTCAATGGGATGAATCCAAACCAAGCAGAAACGACCGCGCCAGATGAATAAAAAATAACCATGTCAGAATAGCTACAGGAGGGAGTAGTGGAGATGTCACTGGCTGACCAGAGAAGTATGTCGAAGAAAAAACAATGGAGGCTGGAACCTCGAGTCAGCCACCACATCGAAATGGAAAGGAGACAATACTTAAGTTACCATGCAGGCAACCTGCCGCAACAATTGTCTTGTCGCGCATACCAAAAGGGGTACATGTACCAAAAAATTTGTTAGGATATGTAGAGAAATTGAGGTACTCAGACCACGATGTAATGGATAGGGAAAAGTTCCCATAATTCGCTAAGAAAGTCTACCTATAGACTATGGTTATAGGACCCTTTAGGGAACCAATCCATCAAACAATCCAGTGTGTAGAAGGACTGGGCAAAACTGAGATTCTAGGTCTGTTGGACCTACCACACTTTGGGAGGGGCTAGTATGCAAACAACTGCATCAAGAAGATGATGGCGATCACACATGGCATATATCTATCGCTGGAACAGATCGCCTCAATAGACGTAGAGCTCATTACACACATCACAGGGCTGCCATCACAGGGCATGGATCCCGCATAGTTCCTTGAGGAAAAAATAAAGAAGAATGCATTGGCTGAGGAGATGAAGAAGAAATACGACATCGAAAGGAGGTCGCTCAGAATCATTATCAGGCGTATTAGTGACATCATGACAAGAATGGCCACAAAATTTATGGCATGCAATTTTCTTAGGAAATTCCGCAAGGAGGAAGTCCCGACCGTGGTTGTCGCAACTGCAACACAGTGTGTCGAGGGCACTGTTGCACCCCTTTTGTCACCTAAATGAGCAAAATAAGGGTGCTTACAAGATCAGTTGGGTTAGGTAGGAAAGACATCAACAAAGGAAAGAGTTAGAAGTATAAATAATACAGGATAAGAAAATAACTAAACTAAGAACATTAAAAGAAACTAAATTAGAGTGCATAAGGACATTAGAACAAGAAATAAACAACATTCATGCCACCAATGGAAAGGATTGTATTAGTGGAAAGAAAATGCCAAAGAGAAAGGGAGATGTATGGGTCCCCTCTTCCTCCAAGAGAGGGCTCTTGGACCCCAAATATTGAGCTCTTCTTACAAATAAAAAACTATAATGAAATGGTGAAGAGAATCCAAATCACATTCAATCAAGAGGTGATATGAATGGCTAAATGAAATGGTGCTAGCATGCTCTTGATGAAGAAAGAGGATCCTCCAAGAGAATATCAACAAGATAACAATACAAATGAATTCCTTGAAAATATAGTGCACCCATGGCTTCCTTTTATAGAATAGCTTTGAGGTATTATGCAACCAGTTCTTAGTGTGAATAAGGGGCCCTTTAGGTCTTTGACCAGCCCCCCAGTAGATTCAGATGAGATTTGGATGTCAAATCAACTTGGAAGTTGAACCATAAGTGGGTTGAAGGCTAACCAATATCATAAATGTGTCGTTTTGAGGTGTGCATGGCTTTTTTCATCCACAGTCGCGCATCAGGTGCACGTACTCTTTTTCGACGTTATCTGACTATCGCACGTGCACACACGTCTTGTGTATTTTTAGCGCATGCTGATTTTATTGTTGGTCGTATGGTTTTGGAACTTTTGGAGATGCATTTTTGGTCTATGAGTGAGCTAATGAGTGTTTTGAGGATGCATTTTTGGTCTATGAGTGAACTAATGAGTGTTTTGAAGATGTTGGATTTTTGCAACCATTTGTAGATGGAATTTAGGCGATAATAGATTCCCTGTGATGTGTGAGGTTAGGAGAATACATATAGCTTAAGTACATTAATGTTTTTTCTATTGAGAGTACCTATGTAAGAAAGATCATTGTGGGGAGTATCAAGAGAGACTCATTGGAAGGAGAGGGGAACCTGTAGGACCCATGCCTTTCCCAAGGTGTGGAAAAATAAAACTGTGTACAAACGAGGTCGGCATGCTCCATGCTCATGTCATGTAACTCAAAAAGATGTAATACAGTAATTGAAGCTGTGTGTGGACGTAAACAACTCCAGCGCCCTCCGGGACAGTTTGATAATGGAAAAGGAAAATTATGATGGTGAAAAAACTTGGAAAAGAGGCGATGACACCTGTAAAAGGTGTCGATGATTCACAGGAATTTGATAGCCTATCAATTTTTTGAGGTCTTAAAATAAGATAAAACAACTGCAATAGTCACAAAGTAAGACCCACTGTAGCATGAGATAGTGTTGAAGTTGAATATTATGGGGGTCAATGACATCAGAGAACAATGGTGGTTTTCCCTGTGTCATCCAAGACTCCTCATTGTAAAGGTAATGAGAGTCAAGATACTGTCACCCTTCTTGAAACCATGCTGATGTCGACAGAAAGGGAGATGTGACTCCAAGAAGCAAAGGGATTCCTGAAATCCACTGGATGAGATCAAGAACTGATGAGGTAAATGGATGAAGTTAAGATGTAGTGAGACTCAAGACTGCCCTTGTTTGGGTAGATATGCAAAGTGGCAGCAATAGTAAAACTGAATCTAGTGTCAGGGGGATGACTAGACAAGGGTGAGGTGTGCCAGAGGCGCGACAAAATTGACAAACATAGAGATAAAAAAGGTGTATGGATTGTAAGATACTCAGGGTTTATGGATAATGTCATTGATAAGTGAAACATGCCCCAACCAAGGGAGACAAGGGTTTCTTTGCCAAAAAAGGAAGGTTGCTAAAGTTGACAACATAAAGCTATGTAAATGCGGGGAAAAGGTTTTGTAAAATTACTGAAAGAATAAAGAATGAGTTGGGATGAATGTGAAGATACAAAAATGGGTGCCCCGGTGTAATATGGCTTGGTCGATGATGGCGCAAGTTGTTTTGGAAACAAGTGGAGGGTGAGGGCCCTGTAGGTGGGTTTCTGTATTTAGGGAAATGTACGGAGGACAATCTGCAGATGGGAAAACTGACGGTGGATGAAAATGGATGGTTAATGATACTGTGGGGGTGTAGTTTAAATAGAACCATGATGAAGTAACCTGGGAGTCTATTGGGTAGGATATCATAGTGAGGAGAAGGAGTATGTGGCTAGTTCTAAATGATGCATAAGACTATCGGGACTCCCATCTCTAAGGGGTGAAAACAACATGAGTGTCAAAGTGCCAAGGGGGTCTATGAATGGGAAAACTCATGTGGGGGAGGGTGCTACTGGGTGACAGTACTGAAATGCGGTGAAGGTGACAGTACTGTAGAGCTAGACATGGGGATCCTAGGGGAAAATATTAGTGGGTGTCACTGGGATATGCAATTTGATATTCAGAGGGAATGACTACATGCCAGGGTCGATGATATACCTGAAGGGATACTATTGATGTATGATGATCAAGTATCTGCACAGATCAAAACCAAATACCCAATGTGAACAATATCTGAAGACAAGGATCATATAACAGTTATTCGATAATATGTGAATGTAACCATGCGTACCTGAGTGTCATATGAGAAACATTCCCCGCAGGGGATGAGGATAGAAAATGGCCTAGGGAATGGAATTGTGTAGGTAACAGGGTCTTGATCCCGTGGCTAAAGATGGGTCAAAAAACATACGCTCAGAGCTCCCAGAATTGAGTCTGGAAGTTTGGAAAAATGGACTATATATAGATGTAGGGCCCACAATGCCACCTCATTTGTACCTGCTGTCTTATTGAGTGGATGAGCGATTTTAGAGAAGATTTGGAGATTTCGGGAGATTGAGGCAGCTGATTGAGGATCAACGAGCTTCAGGTTAGTTGTTGTATCCTCTTGCATAGAATTAGGGTTTCTGTTGTTGGGCAGGGCTTGTACGGAGGGTTGTACAGGGGCTTTTGTGGGTGTGGGCCCCACAGTGTGTGGGTGATCAATAAATTCATGCGCATGGGTGCACGCTTGTAAGGAAGATATCCGCGCACAGGGGCACCCTAATGGGGAAAATAGGCATGCATTCCATGCACGCCTGTGTAAGGAACAACAGTGCATGCATGCGCGTCTGTATTCCTAACAGTTGTGCATGCGTGCATAGCTGTGTAGTGAATAGGCATGCTATGATGTGCGCCTGTATGTGTGATAGAGGCGCATGCATTCTCCTTTGTATGGCCAATAGTCGTGCATGAGTGCATGACTGGGGGATGAACAAGAGTGCATGTCTGCACGACTGTGGGCAAAAACAACCGTGCCTTTGAGGCAAAACTGGAGGGTGTAAAAACTTATCTTTTTTGGAGATTGTGATGTTTTTATGGGTTATGATGGCTAATCAAGTGTTGTATATGTGGATGCAGGTGATCATTTGGACGATGCTGGTTCATTGTAGAGAGAGAGGGACTAGTCACGACTGCGGGTGGTAGTGAGGTATGAGGAGCCGACAGTCCAAGATGCTTTGGCAACCTATGGGTTGTTGAAGTTTTTTTAGTGTTCTCTAGTACGGGCCCATGAGTATCTTTTGTAGTTTTTGATCAGGATGTGGAGCCTTGACCTACATTGCTTTATGGTGCGGGGTGAGCATCTAGCCTTCACTATGGTGGAGGATGTATATTTTATGACTGGGCTCCCTTTTCGGGGAATTCTATTACCGATAGAGCCCGTAGTACCCAAGGATGGGCAATTGGATGTCTTAGGCCGGAGATATTATCCAGGGGAACTACATGTCGAGTTCCATGGTGAACATTGGGGCGATGGATGCCCTTGTACATCGTTGTGTGGAAATGATGATCATGAGAGTGTACAGGTCTCCTGTGACTCAGCGGATTAGTGGAGGTCAGTTGAGGATCATGGATAGGGCACTGGCGAGCGAGCATTTTTCCTGGGGCTTGATGCTCCATGCCAATATGGTTGGGAAGCTTGAAAGGTGTTGGGCTACTGTCTCGGGGGAGCTTTCCTTTGGGTCCATTTTGGTGGCATGGTTTTTGGAGAGGCTATCGATGTTGTGCCCTAGAGTGATTTTGGGTGTACCTGGTGTGCGAGAGCCATGACTGAGGTGATGGGCGATGTTCCTAGTTCATCACAGTGGTGGGGAGGGTGGTCACTATTTCACGGTCGAGGCTGCATAGGTGTGGTGTCAGATGCCACAAATTATACTGCGATATCCTTATTTTGGGGTGGACTTCCTGGATGATATAGAGATGGTGTTACCCCCAGGAGAGGTGTTCGACCATAGAAGTAGGATGTGATTTTTGATGGTTTGATCTTTATAAGATAGTATAGCATGTTTTTTATGTATAGATGGATGCTGATGCTACCATTTGTTTGTTGCGTGTGCAGATGTTGGACCTCGTGGGCATGAGGTTGAGTTGGTTAGAGTGTCGACTCGTCAGGGGCCAGTGAGATCGTCGTGGGGAGAGCTGCAGGTAGGAGAGAGATGACGATGGGATGATGCTAGGGCGAGGCCTGTTGATGATGAGAGAGCAGCTAGGCGACACCAATTTGATGACCCCAGTGCTAGTCCATCACATGCTCCTCCAGCAGAGGCCGGGAGAGAGTTTGAGGATATTCGTCACTACTTGGAGATGGTACTACAGGGAGTGCCTAAGGGCATGTGGTCACGGATCCTAGCTGAGGGGGTCCTAGAGTAGTGTGTGGGTATTCTGATAGTGTGGTGGACCATGGTTCGGAGATCGGCTGTAGCGGGGGCGATGATGACTGGGGGATTGCCTCCAGGATCTAAGGGACCCCTAGCTAGTGGGGCCCCTCCTCTAGAGAGAGGGCCAAGTGGTGGAGCTCTAGAGGCGCCATGAGTGCTCTTGTATTTGTGTATTTTTGTATCTATATAGGCTGATGAGCCCATTTTGTGTATGGTGGTATGGCACCATTTTGTATCGATAGGGGTAAGGTGGTTTACCTACCTATGGACGTTGTACTTGATGTACTGTTTTTTTTGTAAACATTGATGACACACTGACCGATATATATATGTGTGTGTGTGTGTGTGTGTGTGGATATACATTTTTGGGATCTTTGTGGTGTTCACTTGTGTTGATATTTTGTAGTGTTTTTTGATGGTGTCTAATCTATATGTTGTTGACAAAATGTTGATGATTTATGTATGCATACTGGTGTATTGATGTGATAAATGCCAATCTAACACTAGGTTAGCCATATTATCTGCTATTTGATTAAATTCTCTTGGAATATGTGTAAATGTGATGGAATCAAAATGTTGAGATAAAAGTCTAACGTGTAGGTATGTGTGGAAGAGGCACAAATCGCAGACATGGTACACATTGTTGAGTTGGAGGACAACCAGTTGGGAATCTAACAAAAAACTAAGGTGATGAACATGGCGATGACTAGCCTCTGTGAGGAGGCCAATGAATGTTGTGTATTCTTCTTGGTTATTGGTTGCTAACCCAAAACATATGTCGTTGGAGTGGAGCTGCTCATGTGAGGGGGAATAAATGGCCCACACGGCCGAAGTGAGATTCTGTGTCCAATGGCTAGATTCGTCGGTGTAACTGATGTGGTAGGCTGGTGGGGGAGACATCTATCAATAACACAAATGGTATATTAGATGTAAGGCATGGAAGAGAAGACTAAAAACTCTAAAAAAACATACAGAAAGAACAAGCCTAGTATAGTATGGCTACGCTATGCTCAGGCATAAAATTTATTTAAGTACAACCCGTTGACGGGTTCTTTGAGAGGGTGACCTTTGGGGGAGGCTAGGATGTAGGCACCTTTAGTGAGGCAATTCTGGATGATGTAAGGTCCATGCCATAATGTCTCAAACTTTCCATGGCCAAAGGTATTGTGAGTGATATTGTAAGTAAGGATGAGGTCACCTTCGTTGAATGAGCGAAGGTTGACATGGCGATCAAAGGTGGACTTGGACCATTTTTTGGCTTCCTCATTGTTCTGTAATGAAGATTGACGGTCTTCATCCAGCGACTCTAAGTTCAGGAAACGCTGCTCCATTGGAGAAGTGTTAGGTAATAGCTCAATAGAGGTGCGTAAGGTGGGGATTTCACATTCGATGGGGAGAGTGGTCTCGACCCCATGGACAAGATGAAAAGGCATGAAGCTAGTGGCAGTTTTAACTTCCGTGCGATAAGCCCATAGCGTGGAAAATAACATATGATGCCAATTGGTATTATGTTTGTTAACCATGCACTGCAACATGGCTTTGAGGACCTTGTTGACTGCCTCTACCTATCTGTTGGACTGAGGGTAGTATGGGGAGGACAACTCATGGTAGAAACCTAACTGAGAGGAGAGTTAGACAATGATCTCATTCTCGAAGTGTTTCCCATGATCGGATACTAGCTCTAGCGAGACTCCAAAGTGGGAGATGATGTGGTTAAAGAAGATGCGTGTTGCAGTGTCAGTGGTGTTCTTAAATGTAGGCATGACATCAACCCACTTGGTGAAGTGATCGACTACAATGACAATGTATTTGTGTCCATTGCTATATGGAGGGTTGCAAGTCATGAAGTCTATGCCCCATTTGCAAAAGGGGTCGGAAGTAATGACTAGGTGTAAAAGAGAAGGTGGTGCTTGTGCTTTGTTGGCATAAAGATGACATTTGTCACATCACTTCATAGCATGGATGCAATCGTGAAACAATGTAGGCCAAAAGTAACCAGTGTGAATGATTTTCTGAGTGGTGGACATCCCTGAGAGGTGGCCCCCGCAAGCACCATTGTGGCAGTCGTTCAAGAATTGATCGGCCTCGTTGATAATAAAAAATCGATAGAGTACAGTGTCGACCCCTCACCGATATAAGATATCACCGATAAGTAGGTAGAGGGTAGCCTGGTGACGAATACGTCAATGATTGTCTCAGGAAAGGTGGTTTCTGAATTTCTGTGTTCGGAGGTAGACGATAAGATTGTCATACCAAGGGTCATCCGAGGGGATGTAAAAGAGATGTTCGTCGAGGAAGTCGGTATTGAAGGGGGTACTGGTAGTATTGAAGGTAAATGTCGTAATGAGTTCGACAAGGATGAGGGATTTCTTGTTCTTGGGTGTTGAAAATTCGAGGCCGTACTCCTGAAGGATAATGATCCATCGAGAAAATTTTCCATTAATTTTTCGACGACTGAGCAAGTAGTGCATTGGGTTTGAATATATGACAACTTTGGTAGTTCAAAGAAAGATGTAATGGCGCAATTTCAAGATTGCAAGGACAATTGCAAGGGCCAATTTCTCTTCGTGATTGTATTTCAAGGGTGTCCCTGAAAGATTTTTACTATTGTAGTAAATGACATGCTCATGATCATCGTCCCCTAGTTGGACAAGAACTCCTACCACTGAGATGGTTGAGGCCGAGATATAGAGGATGTAGTCGTGGTTA
Organism: Picea engelmannii; assembly: GCA_009831015.1. Lineage (NCBI taxonomy): Eukaryota > Viridiplantae > Streptophyta > Pinopsida > Pinales > Pinaceae > Picea > Picea engelmannii. The sequence continues at coordinate 618,664 of ML782782.1, forward strand.
TAGTCGGGTGGAATAATCAACGGGGCGTTGGAGAGAGCCATTTTGAGATCATCAAAAGCATTTTTGCAAGATACCAGATATATAAAATATGCAGAACAGAAATGAAATGCTAGAAATGACAGAATCATAGTAAAATATCCAGCATAATCTTCACATTACACAGAAATGATATACGAAATAGCAACAGAAATAGCACTTTGATTCAGATAGCAATGTTCACAGGCCTCTTCGAAGGGGCAACCTCCAGTCGAGCAGCGATCTGTTACAATAATCTCTAAGTTGGGGTTCTCATACCCTTGCCTCTTATTTATACTAAATATGTCTATTAAGAGAAGCATATAGAGGAAGATCCTTCTAGAAGCGGAAGCTTCTATTAGGTCTTCTTACATCCACCTTATTCTATTTTATTGAAAGGACTTATTAATATTGACCTTTATTACATCCGAATACATTGATCTACCTATGTGCGGGTTAGGACCTTAACATGTCTGCCCTCTTAAAAATAGCCTTGTCCTCAAGTTTGGAGATGTGGAAACTGCTACAGAATGGTAGCTGGTTCCCAAGTGGCATCTGCTGGAGTCATGTCTTTCCACTGTATTAACACTTCCTTGATGGTTCTCTGACACAGGTGACGCTCACGTTGGTCCAAAATTGCTTCTGGCTATAGCCAAATGGAGCCTTCTTCAGCTAACTCTAGAAGGTTGGTTTGAATTTGGCACTTGGTTCCAATCACCTTCTTCAAGCATGAAACATGAAAAACAGGATGTAGCTTCGACTGACTGGGTAGAGCTAAATGATATGCGACTTGTCCCACACGCTTGAGAGCCGTGTAAGGGCCATAGAATTTGGGTGCTAGCTTCTGACAATGCTCGACCTTGAGGGAAGTTTGCTTATATGGTTGCAGTCTCAGAAACACCTGATCCCCTTCTGCAAATCGACGTTCAGAGTGACCTTGATCTGCTTGCTGCTTCATTCTATAATGTGCCATGACCAAGTTCTCTTTAAGAGTACGAAGGATGTCCTCTCAAACAGTAAGTGTTTGGTCAACCACCTGGACCTTCGATGTACCCAGTAAGTATGAGAGAACTGAAGGTGGCTTCTGTCAATATACTGCTTCAAAGGGAGTCATGCGAGTGGTTGTATGGTATGTAGTGTTGTACCACCATTCGATGAGGGGTAACCATTGAACCCACTGGTGTTGTTTTTCAGAGGCAAAGCACCTCAGATATGTTTCCAAACACTTGTTGACAACTTCCATTTGACCATCCGTTTGGGGATGATAAGCTGAGATGAGATGTAATTTTGTGCCTTGTAGCTTAAACAATTCTTGCCAAAAATTGCTTGTGAAAGTTGGGTCTTGATCAGAAATAATAGAGTGCGGCATGCCATGTAGCTTGAATACCTGGTCCATGAAAATTTGAGCCACCGTGGATGCAGTAAATGGGTGGGAAAGAGCGCAGAAATGAGCATACTTGGAGAGGCGATCCACCACCACCATTATGACTGATTTATTCCCCGATTTGGGTAGGCTTGTAATAAATTCCATAGAGATATCCTTCCAAATAGTAGGGGGAATCGGAAGCGGTTGGAGGGTGCCTGGGGATTTGACTGTTTCTCCCTTGTTGCATTGACACACCTCACATTCAGTGAAAAAATTACGGATGTCATGTTTCATACCCTCCCAGAAAAAAGAGCGTTTGACTCGGTCATATGTTTTGGTGAACCCAGAGTGCCTGGCTGTGGGTGTAGCATGAAGCTCAGAAAGCACCGTGGTTTTGAGCTTGGATTGTTTACTTAAATACAAGCGACCTTTATATCGAAGCTCATCCTGGAGCCAGGAGTATCCTAGGGGAGTCGGAGCCTTGTGCTGCAGTTGTTGGATCATATGCGAACTTTTGGGATCTTGAAGCCATTCCTGGCGCACAGCTTGGAGCCAATCAGGTACAATGAAGGAAAGAGAAAAAATAGATCCTTCATCTTCATATTTTCGGGACAGTGCATCCGCCACGACATTGTCTTTTCCCTTCTTGTAAATGATCTCATAGTCATATCCAAAGAGCTTAGTCACCCATTTTTGTTGTTTCTGGGAGGAAATGCATTGTTCCAGAAAGTACTTGAGGATTTGATGGTCTGTCTTAATTTGGAAGCATTGCCCCAAGAGATACAGACGCCACAACTCAATGGCATGCAGAATCGCCAACATTTCTTTTTCATAAATGGGTTTGCCCAGATTCTTTTCAGATAGTTGCTTGCTAGTGAAGGCCAAAGGTCGACCATCTTGCATAAGGACATCACCAATTCCTTTCCCTGAGGCATCACATTCCAACAGAAAAGGCTTTGTGAAGTCGAGAAGGGCCAGAACCGGAGTGGTGCACATGGTCGTCTTCAATGTTTGAAATGATTGAGTAGCTGCTGGAGTCCAAGTGAAAGAGTTCTTTTTGAGGAGAGCCGTGAGAGGTGATGCAATCTTTCCATAGTTATTAACGAACTTGTGGTAATACCCTGTGAGGCCCAAAAATCCATGCAAGCTTTTGAGGGTCTTTGGGTGCGGCCAGTCTTGCATAGCTTCAATCTTTCTCAAGTCCACCCTTACGCCATCCTTTCCCACTAGATGACCCAAGTATTCTACTTCGGAGGCACCAAAATAACATTTGGACTGTTTCAGGAAAAGCTGGTGCTGAGAGAGTAGGCGGAGAACTTGATCCACATGATTAAGATGGTCTATCCAAGTTTTGCTATATATGAGGATATCATCAAAGAAAACTAAGACAAAATGACGGAGAAAGGGACGGAAGACATGGTTCATGAGGCTCTGGAAGGTGGAGGGGGCATTACACAAGCCAAAGGGAATGACCAAAAACTCATAGTGCCCTCATGAGTGAGAAAGGCCGTCTTGGGAATGTCGGGCTCTTTCATGCATATCTGGTGATAGCCCGAGCGAAGATCAAGTTTGGTAAAGAATTGGGCGCCACTCAATTCATCCAAAAGGTCATAAATGACAGGAATGGGAAATTTGTCTTTGATGGTTAGTTTGTTGAGAGCACGGAAGTCAGGACACATTCTCCAAGAACCTTCTTTCTTCAATACCATGACGACTGGAGAGGAGTAAGGGCTCGTACTAGGATGGATGACTCCGG
>ML782782.1:624321-709234 GCA_009831015.1 Picea engelmannii
ACATCCACCTTATTCTATTTTATTGAAAGGCCTTATTAATATTGACCTTTATTACATCCAAATACATTGATCTACCTATGTGTGGGTTAGGACCTTAACAGTTTTGGGCATGTTTGTCCCAGTGGAATGGGATATCATGACGTAATAGGCGAAGGAAACCATGTGCCCAAGTTGTGTAATCGAGGACAAAGTGGTGTAAGAAGTTAGCTTTGCCTTGTAGGTTATGTAGTTGGCGTAAATTTCATGGTGGGGGAATTTCCGTGATGGCTTGGACCTTGAGGGGTTCGACTGTAATGGCACATTGCGAAACGATAAACCCAAGGAGGCGCCCAATAGTGATGCAGAACACACACTTGAGGGGATTCAAGCGTATGTTGTACTAATGACACCGTTGGAAGATGATTCGTAAATCATTGGGATGTTGAGTACATTTTTTGGAACGAGTGGTGAGATCATCGAAGTAGGAAAGAATGATTTGAGCCAGATCATGAAAAATGTATGTCATGGAGCGTTGGAAAGTGGCTCCTATGTTCTTGAGGCTGAAAGGAATGACACGATATGCAAAAGTGCCCCAGGGGGTAGTGAATGCGGTTTTGTACTGATCGACTGGGTGAATTTGAATTTGTTTGTAGCCAGAGAAACCATCCATGAACGACAGAGCCTTGTGACTAGCCCAATCATCCATAATTTAGTCAATAAAGGGCGTTGGAAAGTTTTCTTTGGGACAGGCATGATTGAGATCATGACGTAGTGATTGAGATCATGATGCAGATAATGCCCTATTTTTTGTTGACAAGGATGGGGTTGGAGACCCATGACGTATATGCGATGGGGTATATGAACCCTGCAGTGCGTAATTTGTCAATTTCGGCCTTGATGGTCATTGCTTTGGATGGGTGTAGAAGACACTGTTTTTGATGGACAGGTGTGATATCAGGCCAGGTATCTATACGATGTTCGATAATAGAGGGATCAAGGCCAGGCATCTCTATGTATGACCAGGAAAAAATGTCCCGGTTTTCCTGGAAGAGAGCTTTGTAGGTGGTGATTTCTTCAGTAGAGCATGCAACACCAATGGTAATTTCCTCTATGACTCCATATTTGATGGAAATATTGATTTTGATGGTGGGGGAAATATTGGCCATATTGCCTTCTTCAAAGGTGTCAGGTGCAGGGATAGGGTTATTGAACCAATCTATATGCCCCGATGGGAGAAAATATTTGGTTTCAACTGCATATATGGGGTTTTGGTTAGGAGGCACGAAGGCTTCCTGTGAAGGAAAAAGCGCTCTGTGGTGGAGCGCATCCCATGGGCAATCAGGTTTAGTTAACTCCTCAAGGATGTCTTCGTCGTAGTGAAACTGTCGAAAATATAGGGGATCGAGAGGAGTAACTTTGGTGATGGTCACCGTGGGGTTGTTTTCCAGTGGTGATGATGTAGAGGGGGTATCGCAAGGAGGTTGCGATGGTTCACTAGACATAAAACAAATATCGCGATATTGTGGGTTGAAAATGGTAGTCGAGCGTAGAATTTCTGTGGGGAAATGAATTGGAGAATTGGGGGGATTTGGGGGAAAATCCTCATATAAATCATCCAAGAACCATGGGGGAGTAGGGAGTGCCTCAGGTTTTGGTGAGAATATATGAACCACATCAAGTGATGGGGTAGGGGTACTCATTGGTTCTACTAGAGGAGGGGGGTGTAGGGTTTTGAATAAGGTTGATTTGGCGACACTTGTATTCAATGATCATAGGACATTGATATGTGAAATGATCAAGTGATTCACATAGAGAGAAAGGACATCTCATACATTCATTGACTGAGGTCATGACATAATGGATGTCGATGACATGTGTTAGGGTGGGTTCTTGCTGAAAGCTATGGCGTACTGTTGTTAGCGTCTGTCAGAATTGAGGTAATGTTGGACAATGGTGTCTATAATGGTCATATTCTGAACAGCTGGTGCATGCCAATTTGGTTTGTAGTCCTTTGCTACCTGTGTTCGAGGAGATAGCGACAGTACTGGATGAAGCGACAAGTGATGGTGGTGCTCGAGGGAGTTGAATTAGATTGCGTAGCTTGAGGAGAGATGGGAACTTGTTGGTGGGGTGTCCATCTTTCTCGCATAGCATGCAAGGAGGTTGGACACATGGGGGAAGTGGAGCGGTGGGCTATTTCATTTTCCGTTTGCCCCTAGCTGTAGAAGGGGTGCTAGTGAGTGGGAGTGTGGGTGGGATGGTGGTGGTAAGTATGGGAATCTGCATCGGGATTCCTTCTATTTGGGGAGGGAGGGATGGTTGAGGGACCATCTCATGTGGATGTAGATACTAGACTGGGATTGCCAACACCATATTAGGAAGGGTGAGAGTTGCGGCTACCTAGAAATCTTGTACACCTGGTGGGGGGTAAAAGAAAGGGATTTGGGTAATGTCTTGGGGGATTGTTTCCCAAACTGGGCTATGGCCCTGGGGGAGGGGAAGATCAGGAGTGGGTAGAGCTGAACAAGTTCCATGGGATTCCTCAGGGAGAATTTCTACAACTAGTGGGATGTCAGGGATGAAGGAGGCCTCAATGGGAAGGAGAGTATCTTCAGTTGTCATTCCGTTGGTGGAGATGACACATAATTGTGCTGAGGGATGGATGAGCGGTGGTGCTCCATGGTATGTCCCTAGCAAGTATGGGTCCTTAAAATTTCTAGGACCCATATCTATGAGTGGATAGGCATCCAGATTAGTGTGGACAAAAGGGAGGATGTTGTCAATATTGGATGAAGGGTTAGGCTCATAATGTGATACTTGATCGATGGTAATGATCTTTATGTTATGGGGAAACATCATGGTTCAAAACACAGAAGAGGTGACTTCCTTCATAGCATACATGTAGCTACGACCAAAAAAGATGTTGTATTCGAGCAGAGCATCAATAAATTCAATATCAATGAGGATAGTTTTGCTCTTGAGTTCAACGGGGACGTTTTGGAATAGTCCCTCGGGAGAGGAGGGTCATCTGTCGTAAGCCCTCAGAGTAATGGTGGATGGTATGAGATTTGGAGAGCCAAGATTCTGCCAAACGGTTTTGGACATGATGCATGTGGATGCAAATTCATCAATAATGCACCAGTGGACTATGATGTTCTGAATTTTAACTGATATTTGGAAAGAAACCAAAGAGGGGAGACGAGGTTCCCCACTATCAAGATCAAAGTTGATGAGTCAAGTATCGGTAGCGTCGACTGCCCCCAAAGAGGAAAGTAATGACTTCCGTTGAGTAGGATAGGTTTGAAGAACTTCTAAGATGAACATGGCAGTGGGGGACTATGCCATGTCATCGACCAGACTATAATTGTGGGCCACCCTAGCCTGAGGGTTGTTGACATTCCTTCGTAATGGGATGAGAGGGATGTGAAGAGGTGTTTCAGTATTAGGGTGCCGAATCATCAAAGGTGGGCTAGTTGTGACTGGGGTGGCCTCCAAGGTAGTGGGAGTAGGGTCAGAGGGTTGTATTGATGACTGCATGTTTGTAGAAGGACTTCTTCCTCACTAGTGAGGAGGATAGTGCGATCTGTAGGAGGGCATGGGTTGGCATATTGTCCTATATTTGGTGGGACTGGATGCACCCCCTATTGGGTGTTCATCACCCCTTTGTGTGGTATGGGGCTTTGTAACACAGTTTGGGGGGGAGGGGGTGTTGCACATATTGGGGGAAATGGTGAGTATAATGGCCATACTCACCGCAAAGGGCACAAGGGAAGTTTGTTTGAATATTTTTGTTGTTATTCCCTTGGCGTTTGTTGTTATTTCCCCCTTGGGGGTTCTAGTTCCCCTGGTTTTGGTTGCCCCCAGCAAGTTGGTTCTGCTAGGGTTGGTTTTGGTTTCCTCCTGGTCCAGGATTATTATTATTTTAGGTTTTTTCTTTCTTTCTGGCATTGTTCAACTAATGGGATGGATTTTCTGTATTCAGTTGTTCAAAGTGATGGACTTGCTGAATGGGAGAGATTTGAACAAAGTTTAACTCAGCGTGTGGTTGGCCTTGTGGAGGAGCAATAGGTTGGGGAGGACCAGGAAATGGAAAGTATGGATTATATGTGGTAATGATCCATAGGGTGTATAGGAAGGCATGTCTCTTTCACTAGTGCTTAGGGTGTAAGCAGAGGTAGAGGGGGTGTCAGAACTAGGTTGGGCCACAGGGCGTATTGTGGGTGTTGGCAGTGGTCCGCTGATGGGTGGAGGAAAGGTCAAGGGGTATGGTTGTTGATAAGGTGGAGGAGGATAATAAGGGGGTCCGCCATATGATAGTGGATATTGAGGTGTTCCATACTTAGGTGGTCGTTGAGGGTGTGAATTGTGGTGTGTAGTGGTACCAATCAGTCTATCTGCTGAGTGAGACATCCCAGGTTTGTCTTGGCTGAAGGGTATGGGTCTCGAGGCATCAGGCAGTATTGTATATAAGTATCCTGATTGTGAGTAAATGAGTTCAAATTGTTGGGATTTGTTGATGGCTTCTTTTTCCGATTGGGGGAAGGTGGCAGCCACATCTTTAAAAAGGAGGGAAGCAAGTGATTTGAGGAACCAATTGAGACATTGTTGCGGGGTGGCTTCATCTTTGCAAAGACTACGTCGTCGGTGCCATTTGTGAATGTGGTCGGCGATGTGCATGGAAGACGTTTGTTTAAACTCTGAGAGTAATTCGAGACAATTGTAATAACGAGTTGGTAGTTGAAAGAAGGTCAAAAATGATTTGGCCAATGATTCGAAGGTCACATGGGACCCAGATTTTTCTTCTACATACCACTTGGCTGATGGGCCAGTGAGTGTGCGTTGAAATAGTCTCAATCAGACAGAGTCGTCCATAATTCTATTGGAGGAGCACCATAAATGGAAGGTCATGATATGGTTGGCTGGGTCGTCTCCCACTTTTCCTTCAAACTTGGGGATGTTTGAAGGTAGTTTGGTAGGCATTGCAGGCCATGTGGGGTCATGCGATATATGATTGTTAGTGAGTTTAGTCAGATCCGGTATGTTGAGGGAAGCCAAGTATGGCATCTGGGGTTGTGGTGGAAGATTAGTGACAACCATGGTAGGAATGCTTTGTGTGCCTAACCATGAAAGAGGGTTTGTTCCGACCATAGTGTGAATGTGGGGTGTACCTGACCCATGAAGGGGGCTAGATGGAGTTATACTTCCTCCTTGAGAAGCAGTGTGCCCCCCACTTCCATGTAAAACAGAGTGTGGGGATGGTTGAACTTAGGAAGTGGACCCAAGAAAAATGGAACCAACCAAAGCTGATCCCAAGACAGTAGCACTCATAGGGGTGTGAGAAAGTATGGCTAATGAGTTGGCAAGACTAGGAACTCACCCTAGAATGGGAGGGCGATTTAGAAAGCATCTCGAATGATGAGGATTCTGTGGGTCCCCTATGTTGTCCGACTAGCAAAGTGGATGTATGAAAATGCTGATGAGATAAATTAATGAATAAGAGACTTTGCATATCTTGGAACTTCACAATATATCTCACAATCGTATGTAATCACAAGAACATCATACATAAATCAATTGATAAAGAAGCATACATGTGGGTAGGTGGTTCTTGTTTGTGTGGGAGACCAAAGGAAACAAATTCTTGTGTCCTAAAAAGACATAATGTCCTTCCGCTCAAAATAGCACTGGACCTTCCAATAGCACTCAACAGTGGGGTCTGAAGCCACCAGAAGAGGAACTAGTGAAGGATGAAGTAATCAGTTATAATGAGGGGTAGAGGGTGCATATTCTGAAAGAGCTGGCGATATTTTTCAATAGCCAGAAAAAATCCGATCAAGGTGCAATTGCAGCCCACAATTTTCACCTCGGTAGATGTCTTAAAATTTGGTCACTAAGTACGTTGGTCAAAGTGTGACATTTAGATTCTCGGCCTAAAAAATGGGTCAAGAGATGTATCCCGTCCAAGAGGTGGGTGCCTCAAGGGGGGATGCATAGAATAACCAAACCTTGGCCTTCGACCCTTCACAGGTATCTCCCTACCTTATGGTGTAGGGACACTTGACTTGGAGGATTTTAAAGTTCGCTATTTGAAAACTTCTATTGTTTTGAAGATGTGAGAACCAGATAATGGGGAGTTATTTGGATGCCTATCCCCGAGATCCTACCTAGACTAAAAAAATTCTTTTGGCACCTCCTGTGGAGGAAACTTAGTGAGATTTTAGAAAAAAATTAGATGTGGTTGTTTGAGAGATTGGAGATGTGAGCCAATCTCATTGAAATTAAGTGGGAGTGGATAGTTTCGCCAAGAAAAGGGTGGGGTGTTTCGGGATCCCTTTGGAGGAAAATTACTTCAACCTCCACATTTCAAGATGAAAACTATGTGAGTGAGTAATGACTTTTTGTGTGAAGAAGTGAAAGTGTGCCAAAATGTTTAATAAATTAGGTGTCACCTTCCTGCATGTGGACTTCGTGTGGTCCTTACAAGTCTTGATTACCTAATTTACTATGTGTCATTGGTACACCCTTGTGGAATTTTAAAGTCCCTAGGAAACTAGCATGTGGACATGTGGGTCCTTACTATTCCTTTAACTCCCTAGTGTGATTTAATATAAGAAAGATTTGAAACTATTCTAGATTGTGCATATGTAAGCATGTATGGGCCCATTACAAAACCTTTAAACTTCCCTAGTGATTTAATCTAAGAAGGTAAACTTCAATCACTATCCTATGTTTGTAGCATGTGGGCATGTATGGGCTTGTTACAATCTTAAGATGTGTTTGAAAAATTAACTAAGAGGAGTCCTGAGGGGGATGTTGTCCTCTCCTAAAGATTTTGTCTTTTTAAAGGAGATGAAATTTTCCCTCAATCTCTTTCTGATTCTCAAGATCACTTTAGGGCACAAGAGAAGAGCATACTTAACGATTGATATCCAATTTCTAGTCCCAATGCAAGTTTTATATGTGATGTAGGATGATTCCAACTTAGACTTTACTCAAAGGAAGCCATCCATGTGGCAAAAATGAAAGAAAAAGAGGAAATAATGATTTTAACCCCCTAAGTGCCTATGTTTTGACTAATCCCTTCATATGGAGAGGGTATCTAAGTGTGGTGCATATTACGATCTGCATGGAATCAATTTTGAGAAGGCTATGGGCCCTCAACAGATCACAAAAAACCTTACAATATTTGATTTTCTAGGCAGATGCACGGGTCGTAGAGTAGACAGAGGCACATTGGGCACTAATGCATAGATTAAAAATGAATTTTGGGTGCAGTGTGTAGAGGGTGCTGAGCAACACAGGGAGTTTCCCGCATGTGCTTGGAAGACGCGCCTATGGGTTATAAAACCCACGCATTTGCTATTACACAATCGTGAAAGAAATTATGGATGAAATTCTCTGAACTCAGCTTTGAATTTGGCTTTCTGCAAGTTGGCTTGGGCCAGTTATGGTTCCTGCAATTTAAATAAACAAAAGGAAGAGCTAAAATAACCCAAATGGGGGAGGCAATTTATACCTTTCCCCAGTAGAGTCACCAATCTGTTGCACCCCTTTTGTCACCTAAAGGAGAAAAATAAGCGTTCTTACAATCCCAATTGGGTTAGCTAGGCAAGACAACAGTGAAGGAAAGAGTTAGAAGTATAAAGAATAAACGATAAGCAAATAACTAAACTAAGAACATTAAAAGAAACTAAATTAGAGTGCATAAGGACATTAGACCAAGAAATAAACAACATTCATGCCACCAATGGAAAGTATTTTATTAGTGGAAAGAAAACACCAAAGAGAAAGGGAGATGTATGGGTCCCCTCTTCTTCGAAGGGAGGGCTCTTGGACCCCCAAATATTGAGCTCTTCTTACAAATAACAAACTAGATTGAAATGGTGAAGAGAATCCAAAGCAAATTCAATCAAGAGGTGATATGAATGGCTAAATGAAATTGTGCTAGCATGCTCCTGATGATGAAAGAGGATCCTCCAAGAGAATATCAATAACATAACAATACAAATGAATTCCTTGAAAATATAGTGCACCCATGGATTCCTTTTATAGCATAGCTTTGAGGTATTATGAAACTAGTTCTTAGTGTGAATAAGAGGCCCTTTAGGTCTTTGACCAGCTCCCCAGTTGGATTCAGCCGGGATTTGGATGTCAAATTGACTTGGAAGTTGAACCAGAAGTGGGTGGAAGGATGACCAATATCATAAATGCATCATTTTGAGGTGTGCACATCTTTTTTCATCCACAGTCATGCATCAGATGCATGTACGCTTTTTCGACATTATCTGACTATCGCACGTGTGCGCGCGGCTTGTATATTTTTAGCGCATGTTGATTTTATTGCTGGTTGTATTGTTTTGGACATTTTGGAGATGCATTTTTGGTCCATGAGTGAACTAATGAGTGTTTTGAAAATGCTGGATTCCTGCAACCATTTGCGGATGAAATTTCGGTGATAACAGGCACCACCCTCAACTGGGCCCCTTATGTGTTGAATCTGTTCCTAGATGACTGCAAGGATGTGCATGATCTGGGGACAAAATTTTATTATTAATGGTTGCTCATCCTGATAGCCATTATGGGATGGAAGGAGACAAAGTACTCATTTTTTTCCACTAGACCCACACCCTTCCATAGAGTGCGATACTTAGCACTTGGAGCCACTTTAGATGCCAAGAATAGGAAAGCAAATGCATCTATATTCGAAGGATATCTTCATGATCTATCAGACACCATCGCTAACACTTGGAGGATAACACTGGACGTTGTTGCACACTATCAATGCATAACCAACTTCAAAGCCACTAGACATGCATTGTGGATCTAGATGTGAAAGGACCCGAACATTCAATGGCTACAACTACATTACTGCATCACAGAGGGGGACATACAAATCGCCATTAAGGATTGGGAAGAATAATGGAGGATTATAGTCCTCAATTGAGAAATACCCGCAGAGATAGAGGAGGAGGAGATAATACAGGAACACGCACAAGACGAGGAGGTAGGGCAGTAACAGACACAACCCGAGGAAGTAATAGTGCCCAAGAAACCAAGGACAGGTTAGAACAAGGCACAACAGAAGAAAAGGGGGACATCCAAGACAAACATCTAGATAGGGAAGAAGAACAAAACACAAGAATCCTAGGTAAAATAGAAACAAGCCGAAGCAACATAGGGAAATACATAAAGTGCTACTCCACAAGAGTAGGTCCAGACTAGGCGGCTAGTCACCTAGACAGGGGGTGCGCGCAAGAATGTGAAGACACATAGAATGCCCCCGGAATACACGATCATTGAGGATGATGTGGACATGGTGGCTCAGATGATCCAGGATCACACACTTGAGGATTTTGAGAATGTTGCGTGCCAAAGGGACAGAATTGAGGAAGATCTAGAACACATACGACAACTCCTCAGGCATCTCGAGGAAGCACAGACAACCGAAAACAGTGTAGAAATGGGCTCATCATCATTAGGGATAAGAGGGGAAGCAGGATTAAGTGAGAAGGACAGGATCTAAATGACATCACAACCAAGCTCAACATTTCACATTACACCCAGCATGCTATGCATAGACAAAATCATGGGGAAGACACCCCTAAAAGACTTGACTCAACTACAGTTGGTATTGACGTGAATACCAACCAAGGCAATGTATAAACTACAAGTCAGCATTACACAGGAGGTACAGTCTCACGCACACATGGAGAAAACAAAATTGCAGTAGACAAAGGATGATCGGGACTGGATGGAATTGGTACTTGAGAAGGCCAAGCTCAATACCATAGAGGATAAGGAACGTGTGAAGGGATTGGAATAGAAAGTGGCCATAACCTACAAGAAGATCCCAAACAACACACAGACGACCAAAATCACGATGATAGAGAAAAATGATAAGATTGTGTAGACAATCGATCAATACCAATAGGATATCAAGCATCTTCAGGAAAAGCTCACACCTACCACTCCACCAGTGGTAAAGGAGAAAAGGAAACAAGAGGCAACAATGTAGATAAAAGAGATAGAACGACAATTCCACGTGGTGGTCGACTTGTTCGAGAAAGCAACATAGCTTTGGACGAAGATGGAAGAGGATCAACAGGTCCAATAGTGGGACCAGAAAGGATAAAGGATAAGCACAACTATCCAGGACCTCAAGCAGAGGCAGAAGACAATTTCGATCACGAAGCATGTCAAAGGAGCCCAGGAAATGAAGAAATTGCAGGAAGAACTCATAGCTATGCAGACACATAAAAAGGAGTGCCAGGCTCAAATGGAACCGCCCCAGGAGTAAGCAGCAGAGGTCATTTCACAGGTAGAAAAATTCAAAACATATATGGCACAAACCCAAGTAGAACGTGCAAAGATGATCATCGACGAGATTGCAGTGAAGATATAGGACACACTCAAGGAGAAGACCGCACGGGCCCAAACACAAGCAACAAAGCTCATGGAGAAGTTCCAAGTGATCACAAGGGAGATCGATGAAGCACACGAGGGTTAGGTGGCTCAGGACGAGCCACATGTCAGTGTTGGGGGCCTATTGGAAGTAGGCCGAATCAGAAGGAAATGCTATTTTGGGAAGAAAGGCATGCACGAGGAAAGCAACAACTGGAAGGAAGAGAAACATGCGTGCATGCATGGAATACCTAACGACATTATGATTAGGGTTTTTGTAATACATTGTAATGGTTGATGAGCCATAAACGTATATATAGATACCTAGGAGGTCTAGGTAGGGAGTAGTTTTCCATAATTAAGAATTCTTATGACAGGAGAGGAGGGGCTTAGGGAGTCTAAAGACATGGCGGAAGGAAGGAGTCATGTATTGATAACTAATTTGTAATACTCTGTCATACGATATAATTTTGTAACTTGTTGAGTTGTAAAAGGGTCAGGAGGGTATATCTCGTGGGTTAGATCATAGGATGAGGAGCTTGGTGTGATCTAGTCCACCTCATAGTAGATCTTAACCCAACTCAGAATGAGATGTAAAGTGTGCTACGATGTAGTTTTGGGAACTACCATAATAGAAGAGATTGAGAGCCAAAATTTCTGGACGTAGCCCAGGGGGTGAACCATGGTAAAACCTATGTTATGTGACTGAATTCTTGTTTCTCTTTTACTATCTATGAGTAGATTTTAGCATGATGAATGAATGAGATAATGAGTTTGATTACATCACATACATAATTGGGAATGAAATTATATTTCTTTAATAAGTTAAATAGAACTCTCAACGCACACTCCACAGATATCCATTCAGTCCTGGAATGAAAACACCTGAGTATTGTAGTCACCCATTAAGACTATCTCAGGTGAGACTATGCAATGTACTATGTGCACTTTGTTTCCTTATGGTTTACCAGGAGGGTCAATAGTTTTAGAGGCTTTGTTGGAGCCCCAATAGACTTGAACTCGTGGAAATCATGTTAAAGGTATAGATCATATAAACAACCAATAGGTGGTCAACACCTAAGAATGTGAGATAAGTTAGAGCCTTCATGGGTCTAGCTGGCTACTACAGAAGATTCATTGTAGAGTTTTCAAGGATTGCTCACCCGATCACTTCCTTGCAAAGGAAGGGAGTGAAGTTTCAATGGACAACAAAATGTGAAAAGAGCTTCTAGCAATTGAAGCAGTTGTTAACTAGTGCTCCAATTCTATGAATTACATATCCTAATGAGGAATTCATGGTTTGCACAAATTCATGAAAAGAATGACTTGGCGGAGTCCTTAGTTAGAATGGTTTTGTGGTATGTTTTGAATCCATAAAATTGAATGAGCATGAAATTCTCTATGCCACTCATGATTTGGAGTTGGAATTCATAGTACATTGCCTGAAGAAGTGGAGGTACTACCTCATGGGAAATTTTTTTGAGCTGAGGATAGACCATAATGGTCTGAAATATCTATTTTATCAACCAACTCTAAATGCTAGACAAATTAGATGGTTAGAGTTTCTCTATGAGTATGACTTTGATATCAAGCACATCAATGGAAAAGAGAACAAAGTGGATGATGCACTCAATAGGAGAGTGCATGAATTACATGCTACATCCATTAGCATGTATCAAACTGATTTTAAAGGAATAGTTTCTGAGGCTTCAAAATCCGATTTGCAGCACATGGAGATAGTAAAAAAATTACAACAAGGTAAAATGCAAAAAAATGTTGAAGATTATGAATTGGGAAATGATGAAATTATCTTCTATAGGAACATAATTTATGTACCCAATTCGCATGAATTTTGGAGTATGATATTGAAAAAGATGCATAATGTACCTTACTCTGGACACCCAGGATATCAAAAAACAATTGCAGCAGTCAAACGCCAATACTATTGGCTAGGCGTGAAGAGGGAAATTGCTAAGTACATTGCTAAATGTCTGGAGTGTCAAAAGGTCAAGGTTGAGCATAGACACCCAGCTGAGTTGTTGCAACCATTTCCCATTCTTGAGTGGAGTGGGAATTGGTGTCAATGGATTTCATCACCAAATTTTCCAGAACAAGAAAGCAACATGAATCTATCATAGTGGTGGTGGAGAAGCTTACTAAAGCTTCCCATTTCATTCCAATGAAGATTACTCACAAGGAAACTAATTTTGTTGATATTTATATGAGGGAAGTAGAATGCTTGCATGGAATACCCAAGAAAATTGTGTCTGACAGAGACCCAAATTTCACCTCAAAGTTCTAGACGGGATTATTCAAAGGGTTTAGAACAAATCTGAACTTCATCACAACTTATCATCCTGAGTCTGATGGGGAAACATAAAGGATGAACCAGGTGATAAAGGATATGCTAAGAATGTATGTGATGGGAACACCATCTAAATGGGAAGACTATCTACACTTAGTAGAATTTTCTTACAATAATGGGCACCAATCATCTCTGAAGATGAGCCCATTTGAAGCACTTTATGGCAGAAAGTGCAACACACCAATAAGTTGGGACAACCCAGTTGATAGAGAAATGGTTGGGCCATATTTGCTCAGGGAAATGGAAGAGAAGATGTCAAAGATAAAGAATAATTTAAAGGTTTTTCAAGAAAGGTAGAAAAGATACACTGATAAGGGAAAAATTCACAAAGAATTCTGTATTGGTGATTATGTGTTTTTGAAAGTGAAGGCCAATAGAAGTTCCCTGAAGTTGGGAAACTGTTCCAAATTGATAGCTCATTATCGTGGGCCATTTGAAATCCTAGAAAGGATTGGGACTGTAGCTTATATGTTTGCATTACCTTCATCTATGACCATTTATAATGTGTTCCATGTATCATTTCTTAAGAAATATATACTTGATGCTAATCATGTTATTAATTGGAATGTGTTTCAGGTGGAGCAAGAAGGTGCTTTTCAAGTGCATCCGATACACATTATGGACTAGAAAATAAAGCATCTCCATAATCGATCCATCGAGATAGTAAAGGTCCAATGGTCCTAGTATGGTCCTAAGGATTCCACTTGGGAGCACGAAGAGGCCATGCAGGCAGAATACCCACATCTTTTTGAATATTTTTGAAAATCTTGCTGTAATATGTAAATAAGATGCACCGAGGATAGTGCATAAATAAGGGGAAAGGATTCTAATACCCCAAGGTCGGGCCCCTCCTGAATTGTAATTATGCTTATAGGATGGTGATCCAAGTGTTTATAAGCTGGGAGGATTATGTGAATAGAATTTAGGCCAGAGAGAATGGATCGCTTAAGGCTAGTGATCCTATTTTTGTATATGTAATTATTCATATCATTAAAATAAAAAGCACATCACTACGTACATACCAAACACAGAGAGAGATTTATGGGGGACTAAGCTTCGCTAGGTAAGGGAAGGGAAGGGGCTAAGAAGATAGCGTAAAAGGGTAAGCTAGAATTCTTATCTAAAGAGGGAATAATTTAATATTATTATAAAAGGCATGTTGGAGGATAATGATTGTTATCCTAAGTTCCTTTGGGGAAAGGAATGAACTCTAAGTGGAGAGGGACACACTCCTAGAGAGAGAGGTTTCCACCAAGACAAATGGAAATTTAAGAGAGCGTTATTCCCATGCAGGGGGGCTCACACATTGAGGGGGGGAATTATTTCCTTGGATGCTCGGAGGCACACACCATGGAATCCTGCAAGCTATGAAATTTGCAAACCCTGTGAAGCTAACCCATTTTAATCATGTGAAGCATAGAACGAATGCAGAGTGCCTGAGCCATATCACACCCTAGCCAGTTTGTTGTTTCTTCCCACACTTTTCTTTGGACTGGTGTGGCTTATTGTCATTACTAGAGCCCATACCCGATTTTGCTACCATTATTACCCTGACTGGATTGGCCTGGTAGCTAGATTGAAGAAGCAGGTTTTCAGGCATGTGAGAAAATCTCTCCAGGTGAGAGAGGTTATTGGGGAAATTAATTTCCAAGAGGGAGCCTCACAAAATTTGTATTGTTCCGAGACATCATGTCCGGCTTGTTTTCGAATCCCTGGAAGGGGATTCAGGTAACCAAAGGATTTTTGAGCAGAGAAGGGGCACACTCCTTGGGGTGGGACAGGCATGTGGGGAATGAGGGGCTATAAGCTATGGACATGAGTGGACTCCTGGGGACATAATACTTCCTGGAGACTTTGTAGCCTTAGACTAGCTTAGGATTCCCTTTACCCTAGGTGTAGTTTAGTCCCAGCTCGGGGGTGACCCACTACTGATAGTTTGGAGTAGTGTGGTCTAAGGCTGGGAGGTTCATGGAAGGTCCACACACAATTGGTGGAATTATTAAATAGATAAGTACTATTTATATATTCTTAATTACATGTTGTATGTTACACATGTGTTTATTTACTGTAGATTTCCACATAATTCTGTGTATGTTAACAAAAAATAGATGTTTGTTTTTAATTTTTTAATTATGATATGCTCCAAAAATGAAAGTGAGTATTTATATAAGGTGGCATGGCCGACCCTAGGATGGCCGGGGACACTACAAATTGGTATCATAACTTGAACATAGCAGAATTGTAGTAACATGCCCTAGATTGGGTGGTTGGGGACACTACAAAATGTAATGTCATCTTCATTGTTTGATTATAGACATCATGTAATGATTTCCTAGTGGTTTTATGTACATGGATACAACATAGCATTAATGCATCAGATCCCATTAGAAATTTGTAGTTAAGCGCACTTAGGCTAGAGTAGTACTGGGATGGGTGACCGCCTAGGAATTCCTAGTGTTTTACATGCTTATGGCATTTTATAAACTTAATCCAATTTATCCCACATGCATCATGAGAATTTTTCTCCTCTCACTCTCTCATATATAATTGAGGTGAAGCAGGCCCTTTAAGAAGGCATTGGAGTGTGATGTAAAGTTTGTTGCGAATGAAGCGTAGCCAACATCTCTTTCTTTTCAGAGATAGGCTACCCCATTCTACCAGATTGTGTTCTAAAATGTTTTTCTCTCTTGTTCATTAATATAAGTTGGTTTTCACTGTATTTTTGTGTTCTCCACATTATATTTGTGTATTTCCTTGTTATATATCAGTTATATTTTTGTCTTCATGTCATTCTCAAAATAGTCTGGGTCAGGTTTCCCCCTTGAAGAGGCTTCTCATTCATTCTTCTCTCTCATTTTTAAGGCATGAATTTAGTTCTCTTTCTATTTTTATGTTATTTGTGTGTTTGGTGCATAAAAAATTCACACACGTGTAAAGTAGCTCTATGATTGTGCTAAGTTCATGGTTGGCACAGTAAGGGAAAATTACACTATATAAGTGAGAGGAAGAAGAGGATAGGTTTTGCAGGAGGTAGGCCTATGGTTTCTTTAAGGGTTGGATTGTACAAGTTTGTTGGGTAGTATGAAAAAGGTAATATTTCATTAGACTCATTGTACATCTATAATATAGTTGTAGCTAGAAGGTTACAATTCCCTTGTTGTACATCTGTAACATTTTTCATAATAAATTTAAGGCTTCTACCTTGGATGCCACCTATACACATGTGTTGTAGTTTGTTTACTTGGATGAATGTTATGTTCCTTGCAATGTATTGTGTTGTATAAGTATTGAATAATTGTATAAGTATATGTATTGTGGGATGTTTTAAAGGCCACAATTGGATGTGTACATACTATTGAATGAACTTTGTTGAGTAGGAATTAATTGCATTTTAAAGACTGTAGCTTAAGGAGAAGTTACGAGAAAACATTAACTAAATGTGTGTAGTTTGGTTTTAGTTGGCACAATATGGCCTAGACACCATGGCTGAGGCAAGATAATGTTACACAACCTCATGTTTTGAAATGGACTTTGGAGAAACTCAAGTTTATAAAGAAAAAACTAGGTAGAATGTATGTTCATGATAGAAGGTATCAAGGATGATTTTGAGATATTCTTGGTGCTATTCACCACTATCACTAACATGAATGATGGTATCATATTAGTTAAATAACTCTTCATCACATCTGAGCAAACTTGAGGTAATGTAGTAGGTTTTGAGATGAGTTTCCAGCCAACTGCAAGAGTGACTTGGAAACTAGATGGAGTAAGTTCTTTATCTTGGTGTAGTAAGCAGGAAAGCAAGTCTTCCACACAAAAATGGTAAGTTATTTATTGTTCTTAGGTAGCAATCTTGAAGAATGAAGTATTAATCACTTTGAAAAGTAAGTATGCTAGAAATAATATCGATGTCAAACTCAAAGGGTGAATAAGTTCCCTAATAGGTATTTTAGTACTTAGCATATTGGACATATGTATTATTATTTGTATTGTGTAGGCATTATTGAGATTATGATTGTCAAGACTTTTCAATTTCCTATTCTTCCGGAGTAGTTGGGAGCCTTTCTCCAACTATCTCTATTGTTGTTATTTGTTGCTAGTTATTAAGAACTAGCACAGCAACAAAATAGCTGCTAGTGAACGCCGAAAGGTTGAGAAGATGAAATGAATCTTTAAAAGAATATATTAAATTTTATTATCTATTAACAAATAAACTGTTGAGCTTCATTTATCTGGTGTTAATATTTTAATTTCTATTAATCACTTACGTGACAATCAATTAGCTATCAAAGTAATTTTTAAATATGATTAGGTAAATGTAAAAAAGTAAACACATAAACTGATGTCTTTATAATAGCTAGGAAGTTAATGATTGAAAACACGGCCATTTATTTTGTGTGACTACTAAGAATATTCCAGCCATATTTAATCATGTCCATAGAAAACTTATTAAGCACTAAACCCCTATTAAATTTGCCCATTATCAATAGGTGTACGCCTTTCGGCGTAACTAGTGAGTATTTATCTCATAAATTTGTTGAGTTAGTTCTCCTCTTGTAAGGTTACATAAGCATTTCATTTGTTTAATAAACATTATGTCATATATTGGTTTATTAACACCTCTAGTGTAGAACTCCACTCGTGTGGGATTTTTCCACATCATAGCGCTTCTAATCCAACCTTGGATTTGGGTTCATTACTCTTTGTTTGTTTGATTCAGATTAGAATTGGGAGATCGTGGCTTTTCCTTTTCCCTCTATGGCACAATATATAGTAATCTAAGGTGACCAACTTGTGTTTGGATCCATTCTCCCACATTAAAGATAACCTCAAGCCCTTAGATTAGTTGTATTCCTTAATTCGACTCTCATATAGAAAATTTGTGGTCATACAACTTGAAATCGGCTTGCAAATAGCCTGTACATGGTTGTACGACTTGTATTTTGGCCTTCAATAATCCAATACATAGTCGTACACCCTTTATTTGACCCTCACATTTCATATTCATGGCCATACACACTAAATCGTGCCTTAAATAATTGATTCACACAATATACACTTCGATTCGTCCTAACACCCTCAATATGTAGTTGTATGATGCATATCTAAGCCATACATTTTATAATTTATCTTCAAGAACCCAAGAGGCATCCACACACTCATATTTCAACTCTTAATCTTTCAATTCATGGCTTGCATTCCCTAGTTCAACCTTAATCCCTCAAGTCATTCCATACACACTCAACTTGTGGCTTATAGATTCAACACATGACCTTTAGCATCTAGTACACCCGATTCACTTGTAATAATTATTTAATATAAGGGTATATCATTTTTATTTTACCTTGTATATGATGATACATTTTTACTATGAGTATTGATCTTCTTTTAAAAACTCTTTGTATATCATGAAATAAATTGCTTTTTTTTAAGGAAATCTAGATATGTTCTTGGAATAATTATTGTAGTTTTCTTTGCAAGTTTACCTTTGCGTCTAGAGCGATGACCACACGAGTTGTGGAAATATTGATGCTTTCCAAAAGGGTAGAAAAATTGGCCAACGTCACTACAACGTTAGCTATAGAAGTTAACAAAATCTCTGTTATCAAGCCATCTTCCGGTTGTGCCAAGTGCGAGGTGCCAATCTATGATGGATCTCACAATCTAGAAGTACTTGAAAATTGGATCCTCATATGGAGAACTGGTTTGAATATAACCTAATTCCCAATGATGAGAAAGTGTTTCTTTCCAAATTAAAGTTTACAAGACTCTCCAAACCCTTGATTGCAGACTGAGTGACAAATCAAAATCCAGTTAGGATGGTGGAAGCTCTTAGCCTTACGTTCTATCCATCGAATTAAAAACATGATATGAATGCTAAATGGATCCACATATTCCATGGTTTTAATATTCCTATACAAAATCATATTCACTTGTTCAATCTCCAACATATCCTTCTCAACATTTTTTATTCAAGTGAGAAAATTATTCTTAAATTTAAAATTGGCTTTTAGGAAAAGTTATATCGAGAGATAAAGTACATGTATATGACCACCCTTGACACGACACACAATATCTCACAATTGGCAGGATAAAATCTTTCTGATAAGCATATATTTTAGCACTACTCATCCTCCTTCAACAAGAATAGAACAATTTCCGTGAAGTCCACACCTCATGTCACGAAAAGTAATCAATCTTGTTCTTCTTATACTACATTTCATGCCAAAACACATGGAGAAATATATAGATATTATAATACAAAAGGTCACGACATATCTGAATGTTTTCCTTTAAATAATAAGAAACCATTTCTTTTATTGTCTCAAGAAAAAGGAGCTAATAATTCTCCTATTGAGACTGGTAGAGAGGATAGTACTTATGAAGAGTTGAAATGAAAACTCAATAAGATTATTAGTGAATGCATTTTCTGGAGATTTAACTGTGTGTGTTTTAAATTAGGTTACTTTGATGCACCATCATCCTACTCCAGAAGTGTGTAAGAAATTTATTTTCCACTCGTGTCTACTCGACACATGATTTTTCAGTGGATTGTATAATCGATAATGGCTCACAAAAAAATATGATTGTGAAGGATATTGTTGGTCAACTCCAATTACCAATGGACCCTCATCCTCATCCATATACACTTGGATGGAAGGACAATGGGCCATCTACAAAGATCACATGCTAATCCCTTAGACAAATCCCCATGTAAATCCCTATATATCGAGTTGTTGTATTTCTATTGTTATATTAGCATTGTCAGCTAAACATTTTAATTGTAATTAGATCTTTTGTCTCTTATATATAGTAAGGAGACCTATTTTAGGATAATATCATCTTATATTGTGCATTGCATATATTGTAAAAGGAGGTTTCCCCCTCAAATTGGATTGTTCATTGGATATTTTTTGAAGTTTTATTTATAAAATTTGGTTTCATAGCATATGATCCTAGGGTTTCACTCCTTCAATCGAGACATCTTTGCATTTTCGCTATAATGTTTTTTCTAGGATGATTCAAACCTAAAACATTTAAGGCTATCGAGGAGAAATATTTAGTAACTTTTGGTAAACTTTTTAGGTACTTCTTTGTTATACTTTCTAATATATATCTTGTGGAAGTTAGGGTTTGTGATTAATCGTGAAATTAGTTTCAAATGATTCATATTGTGATTTTCGATATAAACTTTTTTTTGAAAAAGTTTTAAAATGTGAAATTTTCAAGAGACTGATAAGACATAGCTAAGTATATTTGGTAAACATTATAGGTACTATTTCATTATAATTTATGAGATAAAGCTTGTGGAAGTGAGGGTTTGTGACTATTCCTAAAATCAACTTCAAATGAATCATATTGAAAATTTTTCCATAACTTTTTTGGGAAAGGTTTCAGAATGCAATTTTTAGAAACATCAGGAGACATTGTGAAGTATTTGTGGTAAAACTTTGAAGTTTTGAATAATTTTATTTCTTGAGATACAAGTCATGGAAATTAGGGTTATTTGACTAGTCCTAAAACTAGTCTCAAACTTGTGTTGTTGGTTGAAGTGTCATATCTGAATTTTGAAAAGTCTAAAATAAGTGCCACGAGTTTATTTCAAAAGAATACAAAGCATATTATTCTAGGTAAAAATTTCAAAAACATATCTAAAATATTGGTCATGTGGAAATTTGTAAATGTTCATCTATCTCAATATATTCCAATCAAATCTTACTTATGTATTTGTTTCATTGCCTAGTTTGGTTTTTAAAAAAGTGTAATCTATTTATCTACAATGTTTTTTCCATTGTCTTGTTTAGTAATGCATACATATTTATTTAATATTAACACTTCAAAAATATTGGAGCCATAGGAAAGAAGATTGAGGATGGTGTAAAGCTCATAGGGGATAGAGCAAAGGACATCCAATGACCCATTTAGGTTGAGGTAATATTTCCCTTTAATTCTAGGTTCAACCTAGTCAAATGGAGTTCTATATTAATTCTTGAGTACCTTGTAAAATGTTTTAGATATCCATATTATTTTTTAAGGATACGAAGTGTGAACTCTATCACTTCGTAGAATAAGAATTCATTCAAAATTTATAGAATTCAAAAATATAAACTCCTTTATGGTTCTTTATTCAAGGTCTTCTGTATTTATGTTTTCTTTAGAACACACATTATGAAGGTAAAATATCAATTTAAATACTTCTTTGTTATTTTCTGCATGATTTATGTTTTAATATATTAGTACTTCCTACATCCATAAATAAATATATGATGGAATGAGGTGGTTGTGTATAAAATTGAGGAAGAGATTTTATATTATTTGAGCTTCCTTTCTTGAAATTAACATGATTTAATAGGTAAGTTGAGTTACAGTACCAACAAAAGAAGCAATTGAGGTTGCTTGAGGAAGTGTTAGGAGGGTGAATTATAATATACTTGGCTTGCAAGATATTTTAAAACAAAAATGGATTGAAAAGAAGGACCATTTATTGCCAATAAATTGTGTAGAAAAAAATATGTTTAAAAATAAACTAAAATTAAAATTTAATAAATAACCACATTAACGAATGGATTCCATGCATGTCTTACACTTTGTAAAGTTGCAATCCCTATCGACCAAAGTGATGATTTCATTTACATTGGAACATATTAAAGTCTCCTTGCTCCTCCTTGTGTTCCTTCTACACTACACAATAGCCATACTTCATAGTTAATATCAACTTGTCTAATTTTCTATATTGGTGTTCCATTATTAAGTATAGCCCTGACCCCTCTAATACTTGGACTTTTTTTATTCATATAGATTATAAAAAAATGAACATACATCTTTGTGACTCCACTATAGTTAGAATATGCTAAGGATTTTTCTAGCAGAATCATGTGTAGAAATGACTACATGTTTCTTGAGAGATGTTATTGTGTTTTATATAGTTTCACTCTATGTTGAACACAACATTGGAACTAAGACATATGATTTTTTTCATGTGATTAATAGTTAAAATAGGAGCAATTTGGTATGTTTCATCCATTACATTCATTTTAATTTTACTCCTAGTGCTGTAATATTTCAAATACTTGTGGTTGGTTCTCTGGTTCAATTGATTTAAAAGTTGGGTTTCTCTCAGATGTGAGTTGTTTCCTATTTCTAATCAAACAACGAAATGAGAAGTGTAGATGGCATATTTGTGGAAGCAAGCTTCAAGATATAGTAATATCAAATACCACTTGTGTTGGTAGAATTGCATGAATTTGATAGCAAGAACAATTATCTAGGTGGTCATCAGTGGACAACCACCTCTTCCAATGAATTAACATGGGTCTCCATATTGGCAGGTATTTTATCTACAGTTTTTTGTGTCCTAAATGTCCGGGGCTGTTTTGAGGCCTTAAACGATGGTTTTTGGCCATTCAGGGGCTTGGAGTTGCCATGGAATGCCCAGGCATACCAATAATTGTAATTCTCAATTATATCTTCCCAAAAAGATACTATGCACCCCAAACAAAGATTTATACAAAAGTTGCATCCCTAGGAAGTTGGCATGTCAACTAGCCACCTTAGGGTTGACAACCCTTTTGGTGCTTTGTCTCCTAGGGTTATGGTTTTGGATATTTAGGGTTTTTTCCTCTTAGGGTTTAGTACTTTATGTTAAAATAAAATTTTGGCCTCGTGTAATGTCTTCTTGTGAATGAGCATATCCAACACCTCTCTATTCAGAGATAAGCTACCACTATTCTAGCTAGTTTGTATTTATTTTCATTTCATAGTCTTTTCCTATTTATTTTGTTAATACAATTTGGTTCTTACTATATTACTATTATCCTTGCAACATTTATTTTTGTGTTTCCATTCATATTATTTCCTTTCATTTCATTCTATATATATTCTAGATTGGTGGTATCAAATAAATATAGTCTTTGTTTTTTCTCAGTGCATGTTCCCAATGAGGTCAAGGTATAGAGAGTTGGATATCAAAATAATTTCACTTGGGGAAGACCACTCTCACCAGCCTAAGAAAAATTCCTTCCTGGATTAAAATATAAATGATGGAGTAGAATATCTTATCAAGTTGTTTCACAAGGAATCCCTCACACGATAGAGGAATGAGATGGTGGAAAGTATCACCTATATCCTTCAATGATTGCAAATGGTGGTCGAGAAACCTTAAAAAAAAAAATTCAGAGTTGTGACACCAGTAAAGGTACAAGTTAAATTCAAAATTTCTTTATTTGAAGGAAATATAGATGCATATGCTTTGGAGAAATGGTTAAATCTATTACAGGGTTATTAATTTGTTCAAAAAAAATGGACATTGAAAATATCACTTTTTCACTCCTTAAGGTCCTTCCCCATGTCAAATATTGGTGGGAAAGTTATTGGGAGAGACATGATGAAGATGTGTCTACAAAAATTAGGAAATAAACCAGTTGGGAAAAGTTTTTTGATTCCCTCAAGGAGGAATTCTACCTTGTTGGATGATATGACTACCAGTACATGATATGGACAACTCTACATTAGGAGACATACTAGAAAGTGCCAGAGTACACTGATATGTTCCTTACCTTGCACTAAAAAATGGGTATTAGAGACTCTGAGAGGAACCTATTTTTGAAGTATCACAATGTCCTACATAGGTACATCCAAACAGATATGGATTTCTTGGACATATCCTCACTGGGAGATTATTATCAACATGTTGTCAAAATCAAGCATAAATTTAAGTAGAGTTATAAGTGGGAGTTTGGGTCTACAAATTTGTCGCAATATAAGTATGGTAAAGGTGGCCCCAAATCATAGAACAAAGGACAGATAAAACATAGCCAAACTCAAGAAAACCAATCCAATACACATGAAAAGAAGGGTAATATGAAGTTAAATCAGGAAATTGGAAAGTGGTGTGAGTGTTGATATTGAGAGGGGGGGTGAATCAATATCAAGTACAATTTATCACTTTTATAACTTTAATTTCCAATTAAATAACATATCCAATAAAGAGCATAAGAAGAGATACACAATGCATAATAGATATAGCTGAAAATACTCTGAATGTTTTCTTATGTAATAAAAATTCTCATTCAAAGGAAGCTAGAACTTCCAAGTTCTCCAGCTTCAATTGGAAGGAGGCTCCAACCCCATAGTTTACAGGTTGTAACCTAAAGGAAGCTCCAACTCCCTATATTCTCTGACACCAACCAGAAGGAGGATACAACCCCCTTTCCTTTCCCCTTCCTCCCACCCTTGAATATTTATAAGATATTTAACTTGCCACTGATACAATATCATCATCAAACTAAATACAACAATTACATAAAACCTGTGTTGAGATCACCAAGAATAGGATTCAGATCATGTGCAAACAAATTCAATATCATAGATCCTCGCAACATAGAAACATGAAAACTAGTGGGGCCTCGCATGACGAGGCTAGGGAAACCTGTGAGTGCCTCGTAGGACACTCTATGTGCAACCAAAAAGGACCCACTTAATTAGGGATTTTCAAAAACCCCTTGCACCTACAACTTCTACCTTCATTGCTCGTGTAGATCCAAGCAAAAATTCCTCTATAAAACTCCACTACCTGTAACACCCTAAGGCCGAGCCCCTACTGAATTGTAATTATGTTTATAGGCTAGTGAGCCAAGTGTTTATAAGCTGAAGAATTATATGTTTATTAGGCCGGAGAGCCTAGATGTTTAAGGCCATGAGAATGATTTTTGTATATGTAAATGCACATATCATTAATAAAATTACACTACTGCATGTAGACTGACCACAAAGAAAGAGTTATGGGGGACTAAGCTCCACTATGTAGGGTAAGGGAGGGGGCTAAGTGTCTATGCCTAGGGGATAATCTAGAGGGGTTACCTCTAAAGGAATAATATTTTATTATTATTTCCTAAAGGCTAAGGTGGACATGATCGATGTTGTCCTAAGTTCTTGGGAAAGGGAACGAGTGCTAAGTGGAACACATGTGGCTATAGGAAGACATGTGTCGTCCTGGGTGCATGTAGTTATAGCTGGGAAAGCTAGCTCGTTGGGGGTTCACTTCCCATTATGGAATTGCTCCCCATCCTTGCATCTGGACCAGTCTTGAGTTTCCTCACGACCCTTACAATTCTCTGGAAGTTTGTCACCCTTCTTGATTCATCCAGGGATTCACGCTGTGAGCCATCCTCTTCATCATCGACTTCTGCATCATTTGCGTGCCTTTGAAACTAGTAAACCTGTGAAACTGACCTATGTTCTCCTATGAAGCACAACACACCTATACTTTTCCAGAGATGTGTTGTGTATTAACGGTTTGTTGATGCTGCCATCACATGAGCTATACCTAGCCTTGTTGTTTCCATCACCCTTACTAGAGTTGAGTTAGAAGTTGGTATGAAGAAGAAGGTTGTCAGGCCTGTGGTTTAAAGAGGTGGGTTTTCAGGCCTGTGGATTGAAGAAGTAGGTTGTCAAGCTTGTAAGAAACTCTCTTCAGGTGAGAGAGGTTGTTGGGGAAGTGATTTTCCAGAGGGAGCCCAACTGAAACTATAGTTCTATGAGAATTCATGTTCGGTCTATTATTGAAGCCTTGGAAGGGAAGTGGGGTAGCTAAAGGAGTATTCAGAAGAGAAGGGGCACACTTCCTAGTGTGGGATAGACATGTGGGGAATGAGAGGTTGTAAGCTGTTAGTGTGAGCTTTCCCTTAGAGATAATCCTTCTTGTTGACCTATGTGACTTTCAAGTTTCCCTTGCCAAGAATAGGAATCCATTTCCCCATGGAGTTTAGTCCCATCTCAAGGGTGACCCACTGCTGAGTGTGATGAGAAATGTGGTCTAAGGCTAGCATGTTCATGGAAGGTATGCACGTTGTTGGTGGTCATCTATTGAAGGATAAGTACCAAATCTTTCTTGATTGTATGTTGTGTAATTGTACATGTTTTATAACTTGATGAGTAATGCCTAGATATATCATATATGTTGTATGTGTAGGCTTACTGTTATTATTGCATTAATCTGTGTATGGTTAGAATATGTTGTCTGTATGCATATATTGTCAGTATGTTTTAATGATTATTTCTGCATGAATAAGTGGCATGAAAAAAATGTTGTAACTGTTAATTTGTGTTATATATGCATGCATATAAATTCATAAAATGGTATCAGAGCATAACAGTTATTTTGTGGCATGGCCTGGCCTATTGGTTTAGGGTTGGGGATGTCACGAATTAGTATCAGAGCTAAGTGTAACATCCATAAAGCAGTGTTGCCCGGGCTATTGGTGGTCGGGAACGTTACAAAATGGTATCAGAGCCATGGTTTCAACATTGATCTTAGATGGGCAATGTTAGTGGAAGTTGAAGAAATTTTTTCGAAAAATAATTGTTGTCGAAATGGAAAAAATTCAAGTTCAGAACCCATGGTTTCTACCCGAAACCTAGATGGGTCATGAAAGAGAAATTCAGAGAAAAAGTCCATAGAAGTTTTGATGTACAGAGTTCCAAAAGGGCGTTGAAAGAACACTTGGACTGTGTTTGGAAGCACCAGAGGTGTATTTAAGAAACGACCACAAAGAAAGAAATCAAAACATTTGTCTATTGGGTTGTGGGATCTATTTCGGAGAAGGAGAATCCTTCATGACTGTTAGATCTAGAGAAAGGTGTAGGAGGGTTAACCTCCAAGTTAGTTCAGACTTCACGACTTAGGTATAGTTTACAGGTTATAAGAGAAAAAAGGGTCGAAGCCCAAAGTTCTAAAGTCCCAAAAGGATCTACATCGTAGATCTGGGGGGGGAGTATGACCATTGGATCATTCGAGGACAAATCATCTTGTTCGGGGATTCAGAGTTTGGGAGAAATGGGGTGTGCTGGTGCAAAAATCATCGAAGCCTTAAGTCTTGAAGAAAAAGAGCAGAAGTGGCATGGTAGGATGACGTCACCAGTGGTGACATGGACCTTTCCTAGACATGCCATATTCCACCACCTTAGTTGGTGACAAATGTACTATGTGGACCCTAGAAGGTTAATAAGTTTGGGATTTTGGTGTTCAAATATTTGAGGGTGAAAGGTGTAAAATCTTCCAAAGTCCTGGAACTCCTGAAACCCTGAAGTGACGTGGCTTGCTGATATCACTCGAAATGATGTGGACACATGGGATGTGTGCCATGTGTCAATGATTTAAGAAGCTTTGAATGATTGAGATGACTAATAGAACATGACACGTGTCACCCATTTGAGTGGGCCATGTGTCCGCATCTAATATTTCACCACGTGGGCCTAATCTTGAGCATGGATGGTGGGGCTCTGATGGTCACAGTGGATGCCTGGTGCCATTTTGTGAAGTCCAGAGACTTGACACTCTAGAAGAAATGGTTCATGATGGAATGGAAGGAATAAACTTCCGAAGTTTCATAGTGCCGAGGTGATGCGACGTAATGATGTCACTGGGGTGACGTGGAAGTATTCATAGATTTGTAATTCAGGAGTTTTGGGATGTGTAAAGGTGAAATCCTATGAAGTCCTGAAGCTTCAAAGCTATGGAATCCCAGAGCCTCGAAGTTTGAAGTTCCATAGTGGGTATGATTCATTGGATGCTAGGTAGTCATGGACTGTTGATCCACCCCACTTCACGAGTACACCAATTTGACACTCCGAGAGATTTGTTGGAAAGTGCTTTGGAAACCACCGATGTTGGCATCCCTAAAGCTCCAATATGCCGTAGATCTGAGAAAGGAATGTGGACCATGGATCCATTATTCGACAGTTCGTTGTTCAGTGATGTGGTGAGGTGTGGAAAAGGGGGAAACCTATGAAGCTTGGGAGCCCAATGTTTTCAAGTCTTTGGATAATCGCCAAAACCATTAGCGTTGGGTCACAACCGTGGTCACATGTGAACCAAGGGATGGAGAAAAGGGGTTAGCTCCTGAAAATTGTTGCAGAACAGAGTTGGGCTTAGAGATAGAATCCCAAGGGGTTCTTGACCAACCAAGACCCGCTAAAAATGGAATCTGATATTTCTTTTAGTGAATCAGATTGGTTTATTCTGGAAAATATTTAAAATCTATTAGCCTGACAAAAATTTGGTTGACTACACATTTTGCAAAGTTAACAATTGACAGAATTGAATCGTATTGTAGCATAGTGCAGAGAAATGGAGGAGGCACATGATGCTTTCAGTTCAGAGAATGAAGCTAGAGGAATGGATGTCCATTTGGGATTTGAAGGATTGAAATCCAATGGGCATGGATAAGAGATAGATAAATAAGGGGACATGATGAAAATCATTAAAAATTTGCATAAAGATGCCCAATTTCACCAAGTAGATAACAAAAATATCATCAAATCTAGGGAGAAACATGGAGAATTCAACATGAATTTGATGCAGAGCCTGGAAAGAATAGAGAATAAATTGGATAAGGAGAGTGGCTCAAGCAAATCAGGAAGTCAGGGAAGAACAAAAAGTTGTAGAAGACATCACCAACACTCCCCGAGGAATTCCAATAAGAGAGCACACAACAAATCAAGTCCATCCCCTATTAGGAAGCATAAGAGGTCTGGGGTGGATGATCTATGAGGAGAAATGAATAAAATCAAACCTCCTACATTTGATGGTGAGCACAAGAAGGATGAAGATGAAGAGACATGGCTGGTGGGCATGTTGGCACAGGGGTAGACCTAGGGTTCAACTCTAAGAGCACACCAATAAGTCCTAACTACTAGCCCTTTTGCAAACACCTGTGAAGCAGATGCAGTCTCACCCGATGTAGCTATGGGGGGGTTGCAGGACATATATGACTAAAACTAAGGGGATATCAAGTGGATCCAATACAAAATCAATATAGCAATTATATATCATTTACCAGTTCATATGTACTCTGCAGAACTATCTATCAGATCTAACACTGTAATGAAATTAACAGTATAGAAAATGGAAAAGGACTCGGCATCAACCACACATGACACCAGAAATATGTGGTTCATCCTCTCCCTAGGGTTATGTCCACAGAAATGTGCTTTATAATATATTAAGATGAAGCATACAGTTCTTGTCTGCGCTCTCATCTAGTAGATATTCTTTCTTCTTCTCTCTATATCTCCCCTTCCTGTGCACCCAGCTGCAGGTTTGATCTTCGCACCCAACTGAATATCTTACAATCTTTGAAAGCTCTACACTCACCACTTCTCTCTCACACAATAATCCTCACTTGATCATACAATAACAAAGATAACAATAACATCCATAACACCAACAACAACAACCCATCACAGGTCCTTTAGACCTCTATTTATACATTACAATAGTTCTCGGACACCTTTAGGCTAAAACCTAAGTGTCAAAACCCTAGATACAAAAAACCATAGGTGTCTAAAACCGTAGGTCAACTTGATGCGCATTTTCAGGGCTTTGCCAGCCTATCTTTTCTTCCTTCT
Organism: Picea engelmannii; assembly: GCA_009831015.1. Taxonomy (NCBI): domain Eukaryota; kingdom Viridiplantae; phylum Streptophyta; class Pinopsida; order Pinales; family Pinaceae; genus Picea; species Picea engelmannii. Next base: position 653,474 of record ML782782.1, read on the forward strand.
CACACAGTGTTCCAAAGCATCCAATAGTGCCTTTTTTCTCTTTCTAAGTTGTCCATGATCCATCTTCCTTGTTGATCTTTCATCCTCAATCTCTTTTTCCAATGTCTTTCTTTCTCTTTCTTCGCTCCATCTTTTCTTATCTTTTTCTCACTTCGACCCAGTAACAGTCACTATGTCTTCTGCACAGTTCACATTTTTCCTTTTCTTCCTTGATATTCACTTTCTTCCATAACCAAGGGCCAACAGGCCCCTCGAAAATCACCTTTGAGTCATCCCGAGGAACTTCATATCTAATCCCTTTTCTTTTCTTTGTCTTCGGACTGCGCAGGGCAACCTGTGCTTCCAGCTCTAGTCCTCCCTTCCTCCCTTGTGCAGTCTGTATTTTCTTTTTCTGGTAGCTAGTTTCAGCTGCACTTGGTACCTAAATCCTTGTCCTCATGCTTTTACTAAGAGCTATGTGGCAGCTGGTTGTCATAATACAACTTCAGTCGACTCTCGTTCACCAAACCTTCCTTCCATTCTCCATTCAAAGTCTGCAACTGTGCAACTCCTCATTTTGTAACATAGGCAACCTCATATGGCCTGAGCCAATGCGTTCTGAACTTCCCAGGATTCTTCATGAACTTACTGTCATATACCAGTACCTAATCACCTTGCTTAAATACCTTCTTCTTGATGTATCTGTCATGGTAGGCCTTCTCTCTTTATTTCTGGACCTGCAAATGAAAGCCTGCAATAAATCTGTCTTCCTCTAGTTTGACCAACTGTGCAAGTCTCTCTCAAACAACGCCAGTGTCGTCCATATCTGTAAAGGAATAAATTCTTAAGATTGGTACCAAATATTCCATTGGGACAATGACTTCAATACCATACACCAATTTAAAGGGGGTTTGCATTGTTAGCTTCTTGCAAGTGGTTCTACAGGCCCATAATAGTACTGGTACTCTTAAATCCCAGTCATCTCTATTGACACTGCAAATATCTGTTAGCATTGTCTCGAAGATCTTTTTGAATGATTCAACTGTCCCATTTGCTTGTGGATGGTAAGGTGTGCTCTTCTGATGATGAACTATAAATTCCTCGGTCAAGGCTTCAATTGTTTTATTAATGAAATGTGTGCCTTGATCTCTCATAAGGATCTTCGGGCATCCAAACCTGGTTATGATGTCATCAAATATGAAGCGTGAAACTGTACTGGCACTACAATCCTTGAATAATCTTGCTTCGGCCCATCTGGTCAAGTACTATGTTGCAATAATTATGTACCTTGCTCCTGTGCGCTTCCCTGGTGGGTTAATAGGTCCCGCGAAGTCAATGGCCCATTTATTGAATGCTTGTAGGGTCAGTTGTGGTGCTAAAAACATGTCATCTCTTTTGGACGGTTTCCCAACTCTTTGGTATACATCGTAGGCTATGTAATAGTCCTTAGCGTCTCTGTGTAAGGTATGCCAACAAGGGCCAGCTCAAAGAATGTTCTGCGCAGTGGCTTTCCCTGTGTAGTGTCCTCCTGCAATTCCTTCATGAGATTTGATGAGGATTAATGGTCTTTCTACCTCCATAAAACACCTCCTCAATATCTCATCAGGTCCCAACTTGTATATTTGTCCCACTATAAGAAAAAAGTCTATAGCACGCACTACTAGTTGTTTCTTCTGGGTGATTGTATAATCACTTGGTGCCATTCCTTTTGACAGGATCTGGACTATCTATGCTAAGTGGTCATCAATCTTTCTAATGGATAACAACTGTGCATCTGGTAGTGTATCCTCCAAACTAGTGGGCTCTTCTCCATGTTCCAACCTCGACAAGTGGTCAAGACCTTTGTTCATTCTCCTTGGCTTAACTACGATCTCAAAATCATATTCCTGAAATAGCAGAAGCCATCTTCATATTTGTCCCCCCAACACTGGCTTGTTGACTAGGTATTTCAGCACATAATGATCAGTAAACATTTTAAAGTGTCCTCCCAATGAGTAGTGACAAAACTTCTATAGTGCATACACCATGGATAACCCTTCTCTTTCAGTGGTGGTGTAATTGATCTCAGTTGTTGATAGCTTCCTGCTAGCAAAGGCTAACGAGTGGTCGATGTCTCCTATTCTTGGTTGTGCTAACATAGCTCCTAATGCAATAGAAGTTGCATCGACATGCACATTAAGTTCTTTAATCCAATCTGGGAAAACCAGAATAGGCACAGTAACCATTTTCTGTTTTAGTGTGTCGAAGCTCTATTGGCATTCTTCTATCTAGTGAAATTGACACTCTTTCTTCAAAAGATTCTCCATGGGTGTTGTAATCTGGGCATAGCCTATAATGAACTTCCTATAATATCCTGTGTGTCCCAACGTAGTGCGCAATTGTTTGACTGAAGTAGGAGGGGGTAGATCAGCTATGATGGAAATTTTAGATGGATATACCAACAATTCCTGCTTGCATACAATATGACCTAACAACACTCCAAATGGTGAAAAGAAAATGCACTTCTTCAGGTTTAAGGAAATCTGACACTGCCGACACTTGTCCAACATTAGCCTTAAACATTCAATACAATTTTTCAATAAACTAAAAACTATCCAATCATCAAAGTATTCTTCTAGAAACTTATGTAGGAACTCCTTGAATGCTTCGACTACCACCCTAGAAATGATGGCTGGGGAATTCTTCAATCCAAAGGGCATTACTGTATATTGGTAGGTAGTCTTATGGAAATCTTCCTTGGCAATATGGATCTGATGGTATCCTGAAAATCCATCTATAAAAGAATATACTTCCTGAACTCCTACATTATCTAACACTTCGTTAGTGAACAACATAGGGAAGGAGTCATGCAAATAGAAATCATTCAACTTCCTTAGATCTATGTAGATCCTGAGATCTCCTATCTTCTTGTCTTGTAACACCATAGGGCCTATCCATTCTGATTCTTTGACAGGTTCTATAATCCCTACTTCCAGCATTCTTTCAAGCTCAATCTTCACGTTCTCTTTATATTTAGGGTTCAATCTGTAGGGTCTCTTCTTGAATGGTCTTGCATCTGGTTTCAAAGGGATCCTCATTTCTCCCATAGGCCCTTTAATTCCCTTCATATCAGTGAACTTGGTTGGAAACAAGTCCTAATACTCATGCAGTAACTCGGTGATCTTGTCAATAGTGGAAGAATCTCAATAATATCCAACATTTGCAAGCTTAGGTGCTTGCTCTGTTCCAATATTGACTTTCTTGATCTTGATCGATTGTCCAATAAATGGTATCTTAACTCCTGGTCCTTCAACATCTCTTTGGCCTTCTATTTCTACGATGTTCACATTCATAGGATCATCGTCTTCATCAACATTGATGTTGTAACAACCTTCTAGAGTCTGGAGAGGTGCAGTCCATTCATCCTCTTCTTGCTCCAAAGGGAGGCTAGGTGCCTCCTCAAATAATTTTTGTCTTACAATCTGTAATGCTTGATCTACTGTAGGATATTGGATTTTGAATAAAAAGGTAGTTTTGAGTCATACCTTCCGAATCTATAGTGATGAGGCACAGTTCTTCTTGAAGGTACTCGTTGATAGGGATAGTGTCTAGCATGTTTATGAATTTGTGCACCACTTCTCTTGAGTAATATTTCTCCAGGCTTCCTCACAACTTCTCACATGGTCATTTGGGTAGCTTTCACCTGTGTACCTAACTTCGCAGCCATCTGCTTACGCTGAGAACCGTGCTGTCATTAGAGTATGACATTGTACCCATTTTGCAATGTTGTTTTTATGTGTTCCCCAACATCTTATTGGTATGGCTTTCAATTCCTCATCCATTGCCAACAAGTGTTGTTGTATTGGTACACTTTCTACAAAGTCCAACATGAAGGTCTCTAAAGGATTCAGACCATCAAAGGTGGGTAAGTTACTTACTGTTGTGCCAATCCTGTGTACTTCTTTGGTTAATCTAGCACATTTCCTTGTAGATAATTCATACATTTGGTTATGGAAATTCTCCAGTGCTTCTTCTGAGTCTGATGAACATGCGTTGTCACTTCGCTAGCTCAAATTTCTATCCGCCGTAGGATTAATGTAATCCTGTTGTCTGGATTTTAATTTGTATATGTTTTCCAGTTCGTATGAATGGTCTTATTGTATGATGGGTTTAGTTTATTGTGGACCTTCATTGGGATCTAACAGTGTGATGACCCTAAGGCCATATCCCTCAAACATCATTCACCTTTTCTTTAAATCAACCACAATGGAATTATTGAAATCCCAATCAATTCCTAACAGTGCAGGGTAAGGACAACTATCATCAACTATCTCAATCACCTTGAAGTCTGCAAATCTCCTCACTCCATCGATGTCCATAGGGACATGTTCCAATATTCTGAAAGGGCTTACTGCCTGCTGATTAGCTATCCTAAGCCTGATAGGGGAATAGATCAACTTAGGTTTTCCCATCACTACCCAGGTTTTCTTCGTCATGACATTGACCTATCATACTCTCCAATCTGAGCATTCTGATGTAGTTCCTTATTTTTCCTTCTCTTCTTGGATAGTTGATGTACTGATTTATTCAGTAAAGGATCTACCCTTCCTATCTTATACTATTTGACCAAATTGTGCAATTCTTGTATAGCTTTCTCATCTTTAATCATCTCTATAAATGTATACAAGAAACTGACTAGTTTACTTACCTCTTTTCCATCTTCGGGTGAAGCAGACTAATTGAATGCTAGAGGCATTCCACACTCTCTTACTTTTGGTCATGTCTTCGATGAAGAGCCTTGGTCTCCCCTAAATTCTCTTCTTACCTCCTTGAACATTTGTTTTTCTTTCTTTGCATCAAAATTTTGTGTCTTCTCTGCAACCTTCCTGACTCCTGATTCTTCTGTAGTCTTTCCTTGTATCATTCTATCTTATCCTGTAACAACACCTCCTCTAGTGATAAAAATGAATCTAGGGTATTCTTTGCAAGGTTCTGCTTTGGTCAATTGTATTTGTGAGTTCTGTTGAGGTCCCCATTTCTCTTGAAGTTTAGCCAACAATAATGGACATTCCTTGATGACATGCTCGAAAGAGTTGCAATAGCTGCCAATGGTACAAGGGTTATGATAGTCCCTTTCCAAGTGTCCAAGCTATGTGCAGTTGTAACACATTATCTATCCTCAACCCTGACCCATACCTCCTCCTCTTACTCTTCCTCGGAATCCACCACAAGGGTTGAAGTTTCCTCTCCCAGTGGAGTTATACTGCGTAGTGTTTCCTTCTTGCTGTACTTCACCTTGAATATTGTATATATCCCTTGACCTTTCATGCATGAGATCGTAAGCCCTACAATCCCTATCATCGTGTCCCATGGACTTATAGAATGTGAAATACAAAGTTTTGGGTGTCTGAACATATTTTTACATGTAGTAGCACTCACCAGGGCAATGTCTATTTCTGCATACCTCACACTAGGGTAGGGTAACTTGTTTCAAGGGGCTCAGAGCTCTAGAGGTCAATTATTCATGGAATAGGGGGCAGTGTTCCTTTTCATGGCCTTATGATCTGCACTTGACACACCATATGTCTTCTCTTTTTCCTTTTTCCTTGTCTTTCTTCATGTCTTCGACCTGCAGAGACAAACTAGTTAGTTGACTCAAGATTTGACTCATACCTGAGATGGATTCTCCCATAGGGGTTGATTCTAGCTTCATGGCGATCTCCAGTGCCTCAGCCTACGAAGAAATATTCTATTGTATCATAGGAACTCTGATGCGTGGTAAGAAGGCATCAATGAACCATTCCTTGTTCTGCTCATCTAGGATTTGAAAACTCAGATGGCCTGTCAAGGTCTTGAATCTCTAATCGAACTCCCATACTGGTTCAACTATTCTCTGCTTGATTTCTTTCAGCTCTATAATGCACTGCGATTCTAACTTAGGTTTCTTGAATTCAACAATTAGCAAAGTCTTAATAGCATTCAGTGGTCTAGGTGTAGATCCTTAGACAAATTTGATATACCATCTCGGTGCGCGATCTCTTAGGGTAGTACTACACTGAGCTCGTTTGACATCTTTGTCGGTGATATTCTTCATACTCCACATGTCTTCGTAGAGAAACTAGTGTTGTTCAGGGTCTTCAAATCCATCTCCTCTAAAGGTGGGTAACCTCATCTCATCTGCCATATATCTTCCTAGGTTCCCTGACTGAGTATGTGATGGACTACTAGTGATAGTGCTCTGATGACTTAGGTTACTCTAGTTACTTGAGGCTACTAAAACAATAGGAAGAATACATATACTTACTTTGATAGTCAACGCAGTTCCTGAAGATTTTTTCTCTTCTCGGTGAGGTTCCTCTGTCCTAGCAGATTCTGAATTCTCCTCGTCTGTTAAATATGCTTCTTCTCCACTGTATAAACCCTCAGCCCTATAGTTCTTCTTAAATAGGTTCACAAGATGAACTTATCTGAACACTCTCCCAATGCATGTATGTATAGCCTTTGTTCCACTATCATTGTACAAATTCTTGAACATTAGACTTTTTAGATCCATCTAACAATTGTATCTTCAAGATGTTCTTCTCATGCAGTAGCATCTTGATCCTCAACTTCAGAAAATAATTTTTTTTTTCTCTGGGTCCCTTAAAGAAATATCTCTCAGCTTGGCTATATGACTCTACTTTCTCAACAACAAACTCGGTAATATACCCTCCAATGGTACTATCAAACCAGTGATCTACTGCTCTTGGCACGACATTATCAACTCTCTTAACCTTCTTGATCAACACCAACGTCCAAACCACATGTGGCCTAGATTTGATCTCAAATTAGGTATCTACTAACATAGCTAGCCACTCATATAGCTCTTGATGGATTCCTCCAAAGACAATTTTGTGTATATCAGTAAAGATATATCTCTCCAACCAATCCTCTGTACTAAGATTAGGGTTCTTGTTCTGGGCTTTAGCGAAGTCCTTTTCTTGGTCTTCTATCAATTTCTAAAACTCTGTCTTCGATGGAAAATACCTTGACATTCTCTCAAGAATATTCATGTCCTAGCAACAAAACCATTTGTTGGCACAGGGGCAGACCCAGGGTCCAGCTCCAAGAGTGCACCACCAAGTCCTAAATACTGGCCCTTTTGGCAACACCTACGATGCAGATGCAGTCTTACCCAAAGTAGCTATGGGGGGGTTGTAGGACAGAGATGTCTACAACCAAGGGGATATCAATTAGATCCAATACAAAATCAATATAGCAATCATATATCATTTACTAGTTCAGATCTACTCCGCATAACTATCTATCAGATCTAACATCGTAAAGCAATTAACATTATAGAAAATGGAAAATAACTCAACTTCAACCACACATGACACCAAAAATACATGGTTTGCCCTCTCCCTGGGCTACATCCACAGAACTATGATTTATGATATATTAAGATGAAGCATACAGTTCTTGTCTGCGCTCTCAGCTAGAAGATCTTCCTTCTTCTTCTAGCTATCTCTCCCCTTCCTATGCACCCAACTACAGGGTTGATATTTATACCCAACTGAAGATATTACAACCCCAAAAGGCTCTACACTTAGCACTTCTCTCTCACACAATAATCCTCACTCGATCATACAATAACAAAGATAACAACAACATCCATAAAACCACCAACAACAACCCATCCCAGGTCCTTTAGACCTCTATTTATAAATTACAACAGTTATCAAACACCTTTAGGCTAAAACCTAAGTGTAAAAACCCTAGATACCAAAAACCTAGGTGTCTAAAACCCTAGGTCAACTTGACTCGCATTTTTATGGCTTCGCCAACCTGTCTTTCCTTCCTTCTCATGTAGTGTTCCAAAGCATCCAATAGTGTCTTTTTCTGCATGATGAGTTGTACATGATCCATCTTCCTTGTTGATCTGTCATCCTCAATCTCCTTGTCCAATGTCTTTCTTTCTCTTGGTTAGCTCCATATTTTCTTCTCTTTTGCTCACTTTGACCCAGTAACAGTCACTGTGTCTTTTGCGCAGTTCGTGTTTTGCCTTTTCTTCCTTGATATTCACTTGCTTCCAAAACCAAGGGCCAACAGGGCATGAGAAAGTATTTTCAATTGCATAATTATTCTTCTCATGCAAAATGAAGAATTTCCATCTATCAACTCAAAGGAAAGGCATCCATGTTGCGGGATCAACTTGTGCAGGTGCAACACATTAAAGATAAAAATGTTACTTGGAGGGAATTCAAGAAGTATTTTGAAAAGAAATACTTGACTAAAAGGTACTATGATAAGAAAATGAAAGAGTTATTTGAGCTCAAGCTGGGAAGTATGTCCATTGATGAGTACGAAAGAAGGTTTTTAGAATTGCTGATGTATGTCTCTTTCATCAAGGATGAGTCAGTAAATATTCAGAGGTATTTGAGTTGTTTTCCACCATTCATCAGTGACAAAATACAATATGATGATCCAAAAACATTGGAGGAGACCATAAGGCGAGCTAAGTGCCTATATGATCATCAAAAAGCAAGGCCAACTTTCCAAAAATCTTTGGAAGACAAAAAGAAATTCAAGATGGTTCAAAGGAAGAAGGGAATTAAGCCACCATTCTTCAAAAATAATCCCTAGGGACAACCAACTTATAGAGAACCTAAAACGATTGAGACAGGTGGTCAAAGGCCAAGGAAACCACCTATTCAATGTTGGGGTTGTAAAGGTGATAATATGTTTAGAGACTGTCCTCACAGAAGTGACAAAGTGAGAGCTATTCACAATGTTCAACGAGTTGAACTGGTGGGGGACATGGGAAAAAATGTAACCAGGATCTATGCATCCCTGGACAGCAAGAAAGAAGATTATAAATCACATATGATTGAAGTGGAAGGTATGATCAACAACCAAACCATTACTATTTTAATTGATTCAGGAGATAGTCATAGTTATATAGATCCTAAGATGGTGGAATGTTTTCATTTTCCAAGAAACAAGCATGGAAAATCATGGTTGGTGCAGCTGGCTACTGGAGCCAAAAGAGAAGTCAATGAGATGGTTAAGTCATGTCTTATGGACATGAATGGACTAAGCACAAGGGAAGATTTGAAAATCGTGCTTTTAGGTTCCTATGTTTGTCTAATTGGGATGGATTGGTTGGAACAACATCATGCTATCCTAGACTTTCATAAAAATGAATTCACTTTCCTAGATGAGGAAGGAAATCAGAGAACAGTCCAAGGAATTCCTAGGGAAATGACTATCAAAGAAATTTTAGCAATGCAGCTGAAGAAATGCTACAAGAAAGGATGCCAAATATTTGCAACTCATATGGAAGAAGCACCTAAGGATAAGGTGCCATATTTGGAGGATCATGCAGTCCTGGAATATTTTCATGATGTGTTGAAGGAGGTACCAGGACTACCCCCAAAGAGAGATATCAATTTCTCTATAAATTTAATGCCTGGAGCAACTCCAATGTCAAAGACTCCTTACATAATGAGTACACCAAAGCTAAAGGAGTTGCAAATGTAGCTTGAAGAAATTCTGAAGAAGGGGTATATACGCCTAGGTGTGTCACCTTGGGGTGCCTCAATATTGTTCGTAAGAAAAAAGATGGGACATTGAGATTGTGCATCGACTTCATGCAGTTGAATAAAGTGACTATAAAGAACAGGTATCCTCTGCCAAGCATTGAGGATCTCTTTGATCAATTGAAGGATGCAAATATATTTTCCAAGATAGATATTAGGTTAGGATGCCATCAGGTAAGGATTAAAGAGAAAGATATCGACAAGACCGCCTTCAGGACAGGGTATGGTCATTATGTGTTCACAGTGGTGCCATTTGGGTTGTCAAATGCACCAGCTATTTTCATGTGCTTAATGAATGATGGTTTTTGGGAATATTTGGACAAGTTTGTCATTGTATTTCTGGATGACATCCTTGTATATTCCAAGTTGAAATAAGAGAATGAGCATAATTTGAGGATGGTGTTGCAAGTGATAATGGAGCATCAGTTGTATGCCAAATTGAGCAAGTGCACATTTTATCAAGACATAATTCACTACTTGGGGCATAACATTTCAAAGGATGGGATAGCAGTGGATCCTGAGAATATAGAAGCCATTAAAGAATGGTCAGTTCCTAAGAATGTGACATAATTAAGATCCTTCATGGGTCTAGATGGTTACTATAGAAGGTTTATTGCATGGTTTTCAAGAATAGCTCACCCCATCACTTCCTTGCAAAGGAAGGGGAATAAATTTCAATGGACAAAAGAATTTGAAAGAATATTTCATCAATTGAAGTTGTTGTTAACCAGTGCTCCAATTCTAAGGATTGCAGATCTAAATGAAGACTTCATTGTATGCACAAATGCATGTAAAGAAGGACTGGGTGGAGTCTTCAGTCAAAATGGGTTTGTTGTACGTTATGAATCAAGGAAGTTGAAGGATCATGAAAGGCTCTATGGCACTCATGATTTGGAGTTGGAAGCCATAGTGCATGCTTTGAAGAAGTGAAGGCACTACCTCATGGGAAAGAGGTTTGAGATGAGGATAGACCATAATGGTCTGAAATATTTATTTGATCAGCCAACTCTAAATGCCAGGAAAAGAAGATGATTAGAGTTTCTTAGTGAATATGACTTTGATATAAATCATATCAAAGGAAAAGAGAACAAAGTGGTTGATGCACTCAGCAGAAGGGTACATGAGTTGCATTCTACAACCATTAGCATGTACCAATCATATTTGAAAGACATAATTGTGGAAGCTACAAAATCTAATTTGCAATACATGGAATTGGTAACAAATTGCAGCAAGGTAAAATGCAAGAGAAAGTTGAGGATTACGAATTGAGAATTGATGGAGTCCTCTTGTACATAATTTTTTTTTATGTACCCAACTCTTCTGAATTGAGGAGTATGATTTTAAAAGAAAGGAACAATGTACCTTAAGCAAGACACCCGGGATATTAGAAAACAATTTCAGCATTCAAAAGCAAATATTATTGGCCAAGCATGAAGAGGGAGATTGCATATTTTATTGCCAAATGTTTTGAATGACAAAGTGTAAGGGCTGAGCATAGGCACCCAATAGGTTTTCTAAAACCATTACGCATTCCTAAGTGGAAATGGGAAGTTGTAAAAATGGATTTCATCATAGGTTTTCCCAGAACAAGAAAGAAACATGATGCAATCATGGTGGTGGTGGACAAGATTACTAAAGATACCCATTTCATTCATATGAAGACTACTCATATTTATATGAGGGAAGTAGCATGATTTCATGGTGTACCCAAGAGAATTGTGTATAATAGAGACCCAAAGTTTACCTCAAAGTTTTGGAAGGGGTTATTCAAGGGGTTTGAAACAAATCTGAACTTCGACATTGCTTATCATCCTAAGTCTGATGGGAAGACATAAAGGGTGAACCAAGTGATAGAGGAAATGATAAGGATGTATGTGATGGGAAAACCATCTAAATGGGAAGATTACCTACACTTGGTATAATATTACTACAATAATGGGTATCAAGCATCACTTAAAATGAGCCCATTTGAAGCACTTTATGGAAGAAAGTGAAACACCCTAGTAAGTTGGGACAACCCAGCTGATAGGGAAGTCATTGGGCTAGAGTTTCCCAAGGAAATGGAAGAGAAAATACTGAAGATTAAAAATAATTTGAAGTCTTACCAAGACATGAAGAAAAGTTATGCTGATAAGAACAAAACTTACAAGGAATTTAAAGTAGGGAATCATGTATTCCTGAGAGTGAAGTCCAACAAAAGATCCATGAATTTGAGAAATTGTTCAAAGTTGGCAACTCGATATTGTGGTCCATTTGAAATCCTAGAGATGATCGGTCCAGTAGCATATAGGCTTCCATTTCCTGCATGCATGTCTATACATAATGTATTTCATGTGTCATTGCTTAAGAAATATATACCTGATGCTAATCATGTTATTGATTGAAATGTGATTTAGGTGGATAAATAAAGTGCTTTTCAGGTGCATCCGGCTCACATACTAGATCAAAAAAGAAAACAACTCCGGAATCGAGCCATAGGGCTTGTAAAATTCTAGTGGAACTGGTATGGTCCTAAGGACGCAACATGGGAGCATGAAGATGCTATGCGGGCATAATACCAACATCTTTTTGAAGATTTTGGAAATCTTTTTGTTGTTGTGTAAGTAAGGTGCACTAAGGATAGTGCAAAAATAAGAGGAGGGGATTGTAACACCCTGAAGGCTGAGCCCTTGCTAAATTATAATTATGTTTATAGGTTGGTGATCCAAGTTTTTATAACCTCAAGACTTATATGTTTATTAGGAGAGAGAGCCTAGATGCTTAAGGCCATGAGCCTAATTTTTGTATATGTAAATGCACATATCATTAATAAAATTACATTGTTGGGTGTAGACCGACCATGAAGAAAGATTTATGGGGGACTAAGCTCCACTAGGTAGGGTAAGGAAGGGGGATAAGTTTCTAGGCCTAGGGGCTAAGCTAGAGGGCTTACCTCTAAAGGAATAATATTTTATTATTATTTCCTAAAGGCTAAGGTGGACATGACTGGTGTTGTCCTAAGTTCTCGGGAAAGGGAACAAGTGATAAGTGGAACTCATGCGACTGCAGGAAGACAAGTGTCCACATGGACAAATGGAATTATAGCTAGGAAATCCAGCTCGTTGGGGGTTTTCTTCCCATTCTGGAGTTGCTACCCATCCTTGCATCTGGGCCAGTCTCAAGTTTTCTCATGACCCTTACAATTCTCTGGAAGTCTCCCTTCCCGATTCATCTAGGGATTCACGTTGTGAGCCATCCTCTTCATCGTCGACCTATGCATCATTCACGTGCCTATGAAAAAAATAAACCCATGAAGTTGACCTATTTTTTCCTGTGAAGCACAACGCACATGTACTTTGCCAGAGCCGTGATGTACCTTAATGGTTCATTGTTGTTGCCATCACTTGAGCTATACCTTGCCTTGTTGTTTCCATCACCCTTACTGGAGTTGACTTAGAAGTTGGACTGAAGAAGCATGTTGTCAGGCCTGTGGTTCAAAGAGGCGGGTTGTCAAGCCCATGAATTGAATAAGTAGGTTGTCAGGTCTGCAAGAAACCCTCTCTAGGTGAGAGAGGTTGTTGGGAAAGTGATTTTCTAGAGGGAGCCCAACTACAACTATATTGATCTGAGAATTCTTGTTCGGTCTATTGCTGAAGCCCTGGAAGGGAAGTGGTGCATACGAAGGCCTATGGAGTAGAGAAGGGGAAAACTTCCTAGGGTAGGAGAGACATGTGGGGAATGAGAGGTTGTAGGTTATTCATGTTATCTTTTCCTGAGATATAATCCTTTTGGTTGACCTATGTGAATTTCCTGTTTCCCTTGCCAATCCTAGGAATTGCTTACCCGATGGATTTTAGTCCCAACTCGGGGATTACCCAGTACTGAGCGTGATGATAAGTATGGTATAAGGCTGGGATATTTGTGGAAGGTTTGCATGCAGTTGGTGGTCATCTATTGAAAGCTAAGTACCAAATCTCTGTTGATTGTATGTTGTGTAATTTTACATGTTTTATAACTTGATGAGTAATGCCTAGATATATCATATATGTTGTATGTGTAGGCTTACTGTTATTTCCACATTAATCTGTGTATGGTTAGAATACATCGTTTGTATGCATATATTGTTAGTATGTTTTAATGATTATTTCCACATGAATAAGTGGCACGAGCATAATGTTGTAAATGTTAATTTGTGTTAGATATGCATGCATATAAATTCATAAAATGGTATCAGAGCATAAAGGTTATTCGGTGGCATGGTCTGGCTTGATGGTTTAGGGCTAGGGATGTCATGAATTTGTATCAAAGCTAAGTGAAACATCCAAGAAGTGGCGTTGCCCGACCTGTTGGTGGCTATGGATGTTACACTACCAAAATGTTACTTTGAAATCACTTTCTTGGATGATTCACATGAGAGGGTATTCCATGTGTATTTATACATTTTCAATCACTTCCTTTTCTGTCTTCCTAGTTGACCTATGATTTATATTTTTGCAGCACTTTTCTTTAATTGACTTCAGGGATGACCTGTAATTTCTTGTTTTCAAATCACATTGTCATATTCAAGAAGGAATATCTCCTCAACTGTGAGGAGCCACATGGCGTGCCACCTATCATTGGAAACAATGTGATTAGGGATATCAATCGATGGGGGTAATAAATTCATTCTTAATGTCCTTCATGATATTTGTATTCAACCAATATGTGAGGATTCTGAACTTCTTCTAGGGTTGACATCAATGACAACCAATTTTCCAACAATCTCCCCCTTTATCATTGATGGCAACACTCATGCTCCCCCTGTCATCCTGCTCTCCCCCTGTGAACATGCTCTTGATTTTTCTCTCCCCTTTTGACATCAATGGAAATGGCTGGATTTTTTCTTTGGGGCTACTCCCCCTAAACATGTGGAACTCAATAGTACTTCTTATGTCTTCGTTTAATTTATTTAATTGTTATGGTCCTTGGAGATTTTTCATGTGACTTCAATTTTCTTTCTCTTCTCTTTGTCTAGGATGTATATGTTATTTCGTCTTCTTGTTGTTGTTGCAACCAATTTTCCTGAGTCCTTTTCTCTATTTTCACATTTTTGGGAATCAAACTTGAGAGTGTATCCTTGATCAAAAATTTTACTGACACTGAGGACATTATGCTTCATATCTTCAACCAAGAGGACATTTTCTTCTTTTACATTTTCACTTCCAATATTTACTACACCTTTTACAAGTATTTTGATAGAGGAGTCATGTCCAAATGCAACACTTCCACCCTTTTTATTTAAGCTAATGAATTTGTTTTGGTCCAAAGTTATGTGTGTTGAGCATCCACTGTCTATGTACCATTCATATTCTTCTTCTTTATCTTCAACGATCAATGTTATTCGACAATTTTCTTGGTTTGGATTCTCTTTCCTTTTCCATACTGTAGCTAGTTTTATGATAGGAGCTACATCTTCTTTCATATTTGTGAAATCTCATGCTTTGTGACCAATATTATTGCATTTGTAGCATATGATATTCTGATCCATCGATGGATCAAATGGATTGTAATTTATGTTGGCATATCTATAAGCATTTCCATATCTACTCTTTACATGATTGTTCCTTGGATATCCATAGTCATTTGTATTTCTCACATAGTTGTTTCTTGCATTGATTTTGTAGTGAATTGACTTGTGTCCAAAGTTTATGCAAGTATAAAAATGACCAAGAAAGATATTCTCATACTTGATAGGAAGTAATATTCGTGGTGTTTCATGCCTCCTGAATTGTGATCTTATGTTCAAGATGAAGGTGTTATGTTCTTGTTTTTCTTCAACTCCCTTTTGATTGTTCTCATACATGGTAGGAAAGGACCTTCTTGGTGTATCACCCATTCTGAATTTATATCTTCTGTCATGTTCCTGTTGATCTTCAATTTCTTCTTGATTGTTGATTCCACTTCTTAATGCATTTGCATAGATTCTAGAATTTCCCTCATCTTTCTTGTCCTATTTATTTATATTTTCTATCTCTGAACTATTATCATATCCAATTCTTGTCTTATCGGTAGGTGATATTTGATTGAAAATAATTTCATCTAGTTTCTTAGTACTTCTTCCAAAATTTTCCAACTTTTCAATTATCAACATTAGCACATTTCTTGTGTGATCCAATTCTTATTTTTAATTTCTCATAATATTCTAATTGTTCCTTCAAGCTTTTAATTGTCTTTTCAAGATCATGATTTTATTTTTCACAAATTTATCATTCATTTCTTAGTTCTCTATTTATGTTTCTTAGCTTATCATTTTCTTCTTCGGCATACTTCAATTTTTCAATATCTCATCATATTCTTGTTCACTTTTTGTGATATCCTTGCCTCCCCATAAAGAGTCAAGTTGTTAAGAAACAAATATCAATATAGCATAGAAAAACCTCAGAAAAAGTACTCAACGCCTTGAAAAAGAGATAATTTCAGATAATAAGCCTCTTTGAGGGAGAAACCTCCTTTAACCCCACTGAAATGTTCAAGTACAAGATGATTCAAAATGAAAATGTCTCCTTGGTATATATAACAGACTAGGAGGTATAATTACAACTAATGGCCTAAAGCCGACATAACATTACTAATATAATATGCCCCAATTAAGGGGCAATGAGCCAATATTAGGGCTTAACATGCCCCTCCCCTTGAGACAAGTGTTGTCTGCAACGCTTGAGTAACTATGGATTCCTCTGTATAAAAGACTCATCTTCCCAAGTGGAATCTTCAGCCAGTAGTTTCATCCATTTAATGAGATACAGTGAAATGGATCTATTCCTCAGCTAGTGAATTCTTGTGTCAGTGATGGCTTTAGGCTCCAATATGATTTTTCCTTCCTCGTCAAGTTCTAGCAATATAGTTTGAACTGGGATCTTGTCTCCTATAACCTTCTTTAAGCATGAAACATGGAAAACTGGGTGTACTCATGAAGATGCAATCAACTCCAATTTGTATGCCATAGTACCAATCTTTTGCAACACCTTATAAGGGCCATAGTACTTTGGTGATAATTTATTATCCTTCTTAGCTTGCTTGAGGAACATATGTTTATATGGTTGTAGTCTTAAAAACACCCAATCTCCTACTTCAAAACTTCTTTCACTACGATGTTGATCTGCTTGTTGTTTCATGCGATTCTGTGCCATGGTCAGGTTGTCATTTAAGATTTGGAGAACTTGTTGTTGATTCTCGATGTGATATTCCACTTCTTGAACCTTAGATTTTTTTTTTAGAGAAGAAGTGATGGAAGGAGGGTGGTATCCATAAAGTGCCATAAATGGTATCATTTTTATTGCAGTATTAAAGGAAGTGTTATACCACCATTCTACCAAGGGTAACCATTTGAACCATTGTGTTTGTTTATCAGAGACAAAGCAACGAAGGTATACTTCCAGAAATTTGTTCACTATCTTTGTTTGTCCATCAGATTCAGGATGATAGGATGAGCTATGAACCACTTGATTACCCAAACAAGAAAATAATTTTGTCCAAAAATGTCCAGTGAAGATGGGATCTCTGTCATTTATAATAATCTTTGGGCTGCCATGTAGCTTTTGAACTGTCTCCATGAATGTGGTGGCAACTGTACTAGCTTTGAAGGGATGAGAGAGTGCAAAAAAGTTTGCGTACTTAGTCAGTCTATCAACAATCACCATGATGACACTCTTTCCTTCAGACTTTGGCAACCCTGTGATGAAATCCATGGAAACCTCCTCCCAATGCTGACTTGGGATGGATAATGGTTGTAAAAGACCTGGGGTCTTAATTGTTTCCACCTTATTTTATTGGCAAACCAAACATTCTGCCACAAACCTTTGAACATCAGTTTTAAGGCCATCCCAAAAAAAATCCTTCTTGACCCTATGCTAGGTTTTCAAAAATCTTGAG
Source organism: Picea engelmannii (assembly GCA_009831015.1). Classification (NCBI taxonomy): domain Eukaryota; kingdom Viridiplantae; phylum Streptophyta; class Pinopsida; order Pinales; family Pinaceae; genus Picea; species Picea engelmannii. Next base: position 670,903 of record ML782782.1, read on the forward strand.
TGCCCCCCTACTGGAGAGGTGTGCAATTCCAATAGTACCTTTTGTTTGAGTTGGGAGTTATTACATAAATATAAGCAATCTTTGTACCATATTGAATCATTTTTCCATGTAAATGTATCTGATGCACTGGAATCCTATTGCAACCTTTGAATGAGAGTCCACACTTTTTCGTCATTCTTCCATTCATCCCTTTCTTCTATTATCCAATCAGGTTGGATGATTAAGATAGCACAGAGAAAGGCCTGAACATATTCATCCTTTCTTGAGAGTGCATCTTCCACAACATTTTGCTTCTTCTTTTTATAGACGATTTCAAAATCATAACCCAATGTCTTGGTTACCCATTTTTTTTGTTCTTCTAAAGATAATCTTTGTTCAAAGAAGTACTTAAGACTATCATGATCTGTTTTGACCTTGAAGTGCCTACCTATTAGTTAAGGATGCCAATTATTCAATGCATGTAGTATTGCTATCATTTCCTTCTCATAAAGGGGTTTGTGTAAGTCATTTCCCTTGAGTGGTTGACTTTAAAAAGCCAGGGGCCTTCCTCCTTGCATTAGGACAACACCAATTCCATTTCCCGAGGTATCACATTCCACAATAAAGGTTTTTGTGAAGTCTGGAGTGGTCAAGACAGGAGCTTTACACATCACCTCTTTAAGTTGATCCAAATCTTTAGTTTCCTCTAGAGTCCATGAAAATGCATCCTTCTTAGTTAGTGTCATTAAAGGTGTTGCTATTCTTCCATAGTTTCAAACAAACTTGCGTTAGCAACCTGTCAAACCCAAAAATACTCTAAGATTCCTCAATGTTTTGGGAATCGGCCAGTCCATCATGGCCTTAATCTTGTTAGGGTCTACCTTGACACCTTCATGAGATACAATATGACCCAAATACTCCACCTCCTTTACTCCAAAGAAACATTTGGATGGTTTGGCATATAGTTGTTTCTCCTTTAGTAGTTGTAGCACCTTGTCAACATGTCGCACATGATCCTCCCAAGACTTGCTATAGATTAGTATATCATCAAAAAATACTAAGACAAATTTTCGAAGGAAGGGATTGAAAATGGAATTCATCAACCCTTGGAATGTGGAAGGTGCATTTGTAAAGACAAAAGGCATGACAAAAAATTCATAATGGCCTTCATGAGTTCGGAATGTTGTTTTTGGGATATCTTCTTCCATCATTTTGATCAGATGATACCCTGAAAGGAGATCCAATTTTGTGAAATAGATTGCTCCATGTAGTTCATCTAACAATTCATCAATGACAGGAATGGGAAACTTATCTATAATCTAGACAGATATGCAATGAGCTATCTTTCTTGGATACCATTACCACTGGTGCAGAGTAAGAACTTTGGCTAGGTCTAATAATGACAACCTCTAACATGTATTCAACCATGCACTCAATTTCACTCTTCTGGTGTAATGGTATCTATATGGCCTGATGTTAGGAGGAACACTCCCAGGAATTAGGTCAATTTCATGATCATGATTTCGAGTGGGTGGAAGACCTTTGGGAATATCTTCAAATACTTTGGAATGCTTATCAATGATCCTTTGGAGATCTTGAGGAATAGTTGGCTTAGATATTTGAACATCTAGTGAGCATAGTTGTGCAATAATGCCTTGATGCCCCTTTTTCAATAATTTTGTCATGCCATTAGAGCTTATCACCTTACCGGGTTTCCCTGTGATACCTCTTAACTCAATTTCTTTTGCTTCCAATGAAAATTCTGTGAAAAGTTCTTGAAAATTAAAAGCCACTGTTCCTAATGATTGTAACCATTGGATTCCTTGTACAACATCTGCACCACCCATGGGTATAGAAATCATTGGACTATTCATTACATATTGCCCCATAGTAAGATTGATATTATTGCATTTTCCTGAGAAATTGATAGTTCCTCCATCTACTATCATTACTTGAAACTCTGGTGTTGGATATACAATGCAATTGAGAGCTTTGGCTAATTTATAGTGAATGAAATTATGAGTACTGCCAGAATCAATTAGGACTATTACCTTTTTCTTTTTGATGTATCCTTCGATCTTGAGGGTTTGAGGAGTACTAATTCCAGCCAATGCATTACACGATATCATGGGAGTCAACTCTTTAGATGAAATTGCTTCTACATTTTCATCTTGAGATGGTTCTTGTTCTTGTTCTTCTTCCTCTTCACAATCTATGTAGAATAATTTCTTCTCACGACACTTATGTCCCTTACTGTACTTGCTTTCACAATTAAAGCATAAACATTTTGCTTTTCTTTCCTCCAATTGTTGAGGTGTCAACCTTGTAGGTTGAGGTGTTTTAGAAGAAGGAGCATTATTCTCTCTATAGATGTAAGGATTGGTCCTTCTAGTAGCCATAGACATATTTTTACTTTCAACATTTCTTGCCACCTTAAATGCATTCTCCAATGATTTGGGTTCCCAAAGGCGAACCTCATGTTGAATGTTATCCTTTCAAGTTCCTATGAATACATCAATCAAGTGCTCATTTGGAATATCGGTTACCTTTATATTCAATATTTGGAAGTTCTCAATGTGCTCAGTAACTGAACCCTTTTGGTTGAGATTTATCAAATGGCTAAAGAAGGTATTGCTCCTTGTATCCTCATAGTGTGTTATCATTTCTTCCGTGAAAATTCTCCAAGTGACGAGTGATTTGCGAGAACAAAGCCATCGATACCATACAAATTGATTAGGTTCTAAATATAAAGAAGCAATCCGTTCCTTTTGTGTATGTGGCACATTATGGAGATCAAAGAATTGCTCCATCTGAAGTATCCATGTGATTGGGTCCTTGCCATCAAACTTCCTTATATCAATCTTAGGAATGTGGTTGGTCTTGAAACCAAAGTTGGAGTTTCTCCATTCTTGATTCACCTTCCTTGTGTCCTCATCATGAATTTCATGGGATGCATTTTCACTTTCAGGTGTCTTCTTTGTTACGAAAATTTTCAATACTTCCATGATCTCCCATTTTAAACCTCCATCATCTCTTGTAGCTCATATTTTGTTCCTATTTTCTTTTGTAAATCATTTATGTCCCTACCCATTTCTTCACCTTCATCAAGAGTCCAAGTAGGATTGTCTAGAGGCTTATTTGGTGTAGAATTTCCCTTTTTGGGTGGCATGTTGTCCAAGTATCACTTTTGAACCTTGATTTTGAGGTGGTTCTCCTAGACTAGACAATCTTTCTTCTATTGTATCTCTCGAGTTTCGGCCCTTCTGGGTATAAAACCTTCTTTTATGTAGTTCTATGATATTTATTCTCTGCAATGGCATAGGTATGATCAAAATTGGATGTGCCAAGTGGAATCTATGATAACTTCCCCACAACTTGCCGATTTTTGGCCTTTCCAGAAGATCTCTCTTCTATAGCATTCCCCGCACAAAATAATTAATAGAAAATTTTGAAAGTCGTACCAGAAATACTACAGACTGTCTAAAATCCAATGAAACCAGTCCCACTCAATTTGGATACTCTAGGAAGAAGTTATGATTGTTTTACCTAGAACACCTTCTTGAGACTAGTCAATAGGACTAGTCAGATACCCTATCTTACACAGGGTGTATCTACAAATTTAAGATGAACCAGAAGTTAAAATTTTTACCAGAGATACCTTACTAATTTCTATGAATATCCTCTAGAGTTCAGGGTATGAAATGTTATATTAAATGTTTATAGCGAAATTTTCACAATGACTTGGTTCGGGATGATTCCAGAACCCTATCTTGTACAGGTTGTATCTCCAAAAGTACAGGTCCTCGGGAGCTGAAATTTGAATGCAACGTACCTTGATCCGTCTACTAAATATCCTCCAAGTCATTCCTTCTGAAACGTTGTAAAAAAAATGTTATAGCAAAAATTCCAAGGTGTCTCAGATGTAGCAGCGAAACCCCAAGACCTTGAGCTCTGATACCATATGTTAAGAACCAAATATCAATATAGCATAGAAAAACCTCAAAGAAACTACTCAACTCCTTGAAAAAGAGATAATTTCAGATAATAAGCCTCTTTGAGGGGGCAACCTCCTTTTACCCCACTTAAATGTTCAAGTACAAGACGATTCAAAATAAAAATGTCTCCTTGGTATATATAGGAGACTAAGAGGTATAATTACAACTAATGGCCTAAATCCTACATAACATTACTAATATAATATGCCCTAATTAAGGGGTAATGAGCCAATATTAGGGCTTAACACAAGTCATGTTCCTTAAGTTTCTTCATTAGTGTCTTCTTCAGAATTGTCTTCATTTATTTTAGAATATTTTTGGTTATTTTCTTGCATTTATTGAGTTATGAAGAGAACTTCCCTTGTATCCATTTCTTATCCATCACTTTCATCTGAAGAACTATTTTCCTCCTTGGAGTAGAAACCTTTTTTCTTGTCGAAGATTTTCTTTTCTTCAAAAGGACATTTCTTAGCATAATGTCCTACTCTCCCAAAATTGAATCATTTAAAATATGATTAACTTGTCACTGATACAATATCATCATCAAACTGAATAAAAAAATTACAACTTGTGCTGATATCACCAAGAATAGGCTTAATATCATGTGCCATAAAATCCAATATCAAAGATCCTCGTAAGACAGAAATAGGACAACTGGCAGGGCCTCACGTGAAGAGGATTGGGAAACTCACGAGTGCCTCGCGGGACACTCTATGTGAAACCAGAAAGGACCCACTTAATTAGGGATTTTTATAAATCCCTTGCACCTGCAACTTTGACCTTCCTCGCTCCTGGAGATCTGAGCATAACTTCCTCTGTACAACTCCATTACCATATTTTTAATTCGAGCTCACTTGCTTGGATGATTCAAATAAGAGGGTCTTCCATGTGTATTTATACCTTTTCAATCACTTCCTTTTATGTATTTTGAGCTGACCTATCTTTTCTTATTTTGCAACACTTGTCTTTAATTGAATTAAGGGCCGACTTGTAATTTTTTTTTTTCAAATCACGTTGTCATCTTCAAGAAGGAATATCTCCTCAACCATGAGGAGCCATGTGGCATGCCACCTATCATTGGAAATGAATTGAGGAGGGATATCAATACATGGGGGTGATACATGCATTTGTAATGTACTTCATGTTGTTTTCTTCAAGTAATCTATGGGGCTTCTGAACTTATTCTAGGGTTGACATCAATGACAACCAATTTTCCAATAGTGAGTTCCACAAAATCCCCCAGAATGATAAATTTTGCTCGAAACAATCATCGTTGGAAAATATGAAAGAAAAAAAATCATACCCTAGATGAGACTCTGATTCGAAGAAGGATAATGGAAATTATATAATTGATGAAGAACCTAGTGCTACCATTGCAACTACAAAGATACAACTGGAAGAGTCAGAGGTGACTTAGGAGGGGGATCACCTCTTCGATTCATAGATGTGGGTGAAGGGGACTCCACTACATTTCATTGTTCACAATGGTAGCCAAAATAACCTTGTCTTAACTGAGGTCATCAAGATATTGAAGTTTCTGACAATGCCACACTCTCAATCATACACCACTAGTTGGTTGAGATAGGGATGAGACCTCTACATCAACCAACAATGCCACATGTTCTATGACATTGAGCCCTTCAAAGATGAGGTACTATGTGAAGTTATCCCACTTGAATTTTGTGATGTTATTTTATGATTCCAGGCCTTATAGTGTCATTGTTACTTTGGGAGGCCAACTCTACAAGGTACCAGAGGTAGTCTTGACTACTACAATTTACTTTATCTCAGTAAAGTAGTGTTAAAAGGTAATCTCTCAGATAATTTTTTTTTTCTTCTTCATGTTTCATTCGAAAGGTGAATGGAAGGTCATTACGACTACCACCACCTTAGAATAGGGCCCCTATACACAATAAAATTAGGTGGACAATATTGTAGAAGAATACATATATATCTTCACTTCACCCATGAGCATTCCTCTTCCATGCCAAGTAAAAAATTCAATTGAATTGATACCTGGTGCCCATTTACATAATGGCCCAATATATAGAAACTCTCTTCTGGAGATTCAGGAAATCAAATGTCAAATTCATGAGTTAATTCAAAATGGGAACACTCAACCATGCTCCCTACCTTGTGGGAGCCCAATTATATTGGTGTAGAAGAAGGACATGACCATTATTCTTCTATTTGTCATCTTGGGCCTCATCAAGAACCTACTAAGGTGATTCTACCAAAAATTACTTTCCAATACGAAAAAATCCCTAATTTTTTGCAAGGTCTCACCATGCCCTCTTGCAAGGCATAACCAGTCATTTGTTTCCTTCCTACAATATGTGATCGGTTTCTTGTTTCACTTGTGAAAAAAGATACCACATCTTGAACCTTCTAGAATTGAGGAATTTCAAAGAGATTGGATAAGGATAGGTTGGACAGGATGCACCATGAGCATTGGAACTTGTGCATCACTCTATAAAACAATTCCAAATCAAGAGGTAGAGGAGGCCAATTCAAAAAAAAATTATGCTTCTAAACTAATTAAGGAAATATTTCTATTATAGTCTTCAGAATTCATATTGGTATTTCCATGTTTAGGAGAAGTATAAGGAAGTATTGAAGAGATTGGAGCTGGAGGAGTTCCTCAACAAGTATCAATGTATCTTCACTTGATGTAGTTTTCCCTTGATTTATATAGATATATGGATTTTCCCTTCCAATTTGTGTGATCTATGTTTTTTGCATATATTACATTGGTATATCTATCTTTCCTTGAGAAAGGTAGATTATATCTGTTAATAAATGATTTTCCTCATTTATCTTAAAGGATTTTGAGAAGGTCCTGATTGTTGTCTTGTGTGCAGGTGACAGGTTGCATGAGCTAGGAATTAGATCTGGGAGTTTTGTAGGATTATTTATATGTATAAATCCTTGTCATTAAATTATCAATCCTGGGGTTCATATAATTCGAGGTGCAAGAATATGAAATTTAGGGACATAGCCTATTTGTTGGCCCTTGGTTAGGTATTAAGGAAGAAAGCGAAGATTAAGGAAGAAGAAAGAAAAATTAAGAACTGCGCGAAAGGCACATAAACCGAGGAAGGGTCGAAGTGGGTAAAGAAGAAGAAGATAAGGAATTAAGTAAGGAAAAAAAAGCCATTGAAGGAGAAGATCAAGGAAGAAAAAGCATCAAATAATATAGATCACAGACAACTCAACAAGCGTAAGAAGATACTATGGGTGCTTTGGATCACCTCACAAAAAAGAAGGAAGAACAGGCTAGCGAAGCCCTTAAAATGTGGGTCATGTGGACCTAGGGTTTTGGCATCTAGGGTTTTGACACCTAGACTTCGGTCTAAGGTTGTCCAAGAGTCATGTAATGTATAAATAAAGGTATAGAAGAGTTGAGAGGGTTGTTCATTGTTGGTTATCATTGGTGATTGTTGGTCATGGGTTGTAATTGTCAAGAGAGATAAGTATTTTGCATTTATATTCTAGATATTCAGTTGGGTGAGAAGATCAACCATGTAGCTGGGTGTGCAGGGAGGGGAGAGAAAGAGAAAGAGAAAGAGAGAGAAATATTTGTAGCTAAGTGCGCAGATAGAGTTGTATGTTTTCATCTAATATATCCAGAAACACAGTTCTGTGGACGCATCCCTAGGGAGAGGGTGAGACATGTAAATCTTGTTGTTCTTTGTGGTTGATGTTGTGTTGTTCTCTATATTTTCTAGTGTGATTGCATTGTTGTTCTTTATTAAATATAGAAGGTATAAGCTAACTTCGTGAAGCTAAGTATGATATTGTTAAAGAATCTCTAGGTTACACTATTTTTTGTTCTAGAATCACTTTGCATTTCCTCTGGTTGTATACACTTGTGTCCTGCAACCCCCCTATTGCTTCAGGTGAGACTTCATCTGCTTCGTAGGTGTTGCTGAAAGGGCCAACAGTTAGGGTTTGTTGGTGCGTTGTTTGAGTTGAACCCTGGGTCTTCCCCTATGCCAAAAATGGTTTCGTTGCCGGGACCGAGATCTTATTAAGGGAATGTCATGGTGGTTTCCATCGAAGATGGAAATTCAGAACTAGATAGAAGAGAAAGATAGGGAATTCTTCGTAGCTCATAACAAGAACCCTAACATTAGTACATAAGACTGGTTGGGGAGGTACATATTTACAAATGTGCACACAATTTTCTTTACAGGAGTTCATAAGGAGTTATATGATTAGTTAGCCAAAATAGCATACATTCAGTTTGAAATGAGATCTAGACCACCTGTGGTTTGGACAACGACACTGATCAAGAAGGTCAAGAGAGTTGATAACGTTGTGTCTAGAGAAGTAGATATCTGGTTTGATAGCACTATTGGAGGGTACATTACTGATTTTTCTATTGACAGAGTGGAATCATACAATCAAGAAAAGAGGTATTTCTTTAAGGGACCTAGAGGAAAGTTTCTACACTTCTTGAAGTTAAATATTAAGATGCTATTGCACGAGAAGAATATCCTGAAGATACAGTAACCATTTGGATTTTAAAGATAATTTTCAAGAATTCAAACAACGATAGTGACATAGAGACTGGACACACGCGTAGTGGGAGATCATTCAGAGAGGTTCCTCTTGAGAACATGTTTAAGAATAATTACAGAGATGAGGGATTATATAGTGGAGAAGAAGCAAATATAACAGGTGAAGAGTATTCAAAGTTTGCAGGGGCAACGGAAGTAGAGAATGAGAAAATTCATTGAGGAAAACCATAAACTTCAGGTACTGCACCTACTATCGAAGTAAGTATTATTACTCCTCCTGTTGTTTTAGCAACATTAAGTAGCCAGAGTAACCGGAGTAACCAGAGTAATCAGAGCACTCAAATTATTGTTACAAGAAGTTTAGTACATACTTAGTCAAGAAACCCAGGAAAGTCCATGGAAGATGAAATGATATTACCTATTTTTAGAGGATATGGATCTAAAGATTCCGAACAACACTGGTTCTTATGCAAAGGTGTATGGAGAATTAAGCAATTCATTGAAGAAGCTGTTAAGAGATCTCAGTTTAGTACTACCTTGAGGGACCACACCCTGAGATGGTATATGAGGTTTGTTACAGGATTTGTACAACCTAAACTATTGAGTGACATTAAGACTGCGCTGAGTGCATAATTCAAGAATCCTAATTCGGAGTCACAATGCATTACAGAGTTGAAGAAAATTAAGTAGAAGGTGACTAAACCTATTTGGGAGTTCGATCAAAGGTTTAAGACCTTGACAGGCCATTTAAGTTTTTGGATCCCAGATGAACAGAACAGGGAATGGTTCACCATTTCCCTCCTACCACACATTACAGTTTCTCTAATGCAACAGAAGGTTGCTTTGCAGGCTGAAGCTCTAGAGATTGCAATGAAACTAGAAGTAGCCCTTGTAGGAGAATCCAGTCTAGGTATGAGCCAGATTTTAAATCAATTAACTAGTTTATCTTTACAGGTTGAAGATATGAAGAAGGAAAAAGGAAAAGACAAAAGATAATATATATGGTGTATCAGATGTAAAGAAGAGGGCCATGACACTGTCCTTTATTTAATGAATACTTGGCTTCTGGACCACCTAACCCTTTGAAGAAGGCTACCTTACCATGGTGTGAAGTATGTTGAAATAGACATCGACCTGGTGAATGTTATTACATGCATAAATATGTCCAGACACCTACAAATCTTTATTTAACATTCTGTAAATCTGTGGAGAATGATGAGAAGGACTATAGGGCTTCTGACATCATGAATGAAAGGTCAGGGGATGCATATAGAATTGAAGGAAAATTACAATCAAAAGGAAATACTGTGCAATTCAATTCCCCAGGAAGAGGAAACTTCAACCATTGTAGTGGATTTAGAGGAAGAGGATGTGGAGGAGGAATGGGTCGAGTTTGAGGTCAAATAATTTGATATAACTGCACCCAGCTGGGTCATTTGGAAAGGTATTTTCTGAACACTTTTACTACTTGAAGCTACTGTAATTATTTTGATCATGTCATTGAAGATTGTCCAGTATTGCTAGCTAAACTTCAAGAAAGATGAGGTGGAAACCAACAAGTTGAAATAATATTAGTTGAATCTCTCAGTGATAATCCCCGAGTCATTGTGATTACTAGAGGAGGTGTTGTTACATGAGAAGATCGGGTGACTCCAGAAAATACTACAGATGGATCAGGGATCAAAAGAGCTACAAAGAAGACACAATTTTTTGATCCAAGGAAAGAAAAGCATACCTTTGAAGCAACAAGAATAGAATTTGTAGGAGAACATGTTTCTTCATCTAGGGAACAAACAAAAGTAAGGGAATGTGAAATGCCTCCAGCATTTGATTAGTCTACCCTAGCTAGACAAGGGAAAGAGGTAATCATGCTTATGGACTTCCTGTATACTTGCATTAATTTGATTAAATATGAAAAATTTGTGCAGGAAATACAACACCTAATAAGACAGTATGCAATTGGGAGAATAGATCCTCTATTAAGTAGAGATGTGAATCAAGTATCTAGAAAAAGGAGGACAAGAAAGGAACTTCACCTTGGTGCTCAGATAAAAGACTATGGCGTGGACTATGTGGTCCTCTACTTGGGATCATAAGTAAATGTTATGACGAAGAAGACTTGGGCGTTGATGTGAAAACCTAAGTTGATTTACTCTCCTATTAGGCCCATGATGGCTAATCAACAAAAAAGTGATCCCCTTTGGAAGACTAGAGAATTTCCCTGTGGAGATTGACAAAGTAAGGACATTTGTAGATTTCAAAGTGATTGAGATTGTGGATGATAGCTTCCCCTACCTAGCATTGTTAGGAATTAATTAGGCCTTCAACAATTCGACTGTTGTTGACCTAAAAAAGAGAAGAACGACATTTGAAGGTGATGGTCGTAGGGTCATTGCACCTCTTGATCCTAATGAAGGTTGCATATACACAAAACCAATAAGAGAAGAAGATCACACCTATGAGTTAGAGAACATATATAAAATGAAAGTAGGACAACATGATTATATTAATCCTACAGAAGATGAAAATCTAAGTTGGCGAAGTGAAAGTGCATGCTCAACAGATTCAAAAGAAGCATTGGAAAACTAGTAGAACATGATGTATGAAGTCTCTACGTGGAGGTGTGCCAGATTGACCAGAGTAGTTTGTTGGATTGGCACAAAAGTAAGTAATCTTCCTACATTTGATGGCTTGAATAATTTAGAGACATTTCTATGTGAATTTGAAGGAATTGTACAAGTACAATAGAGGTTGTTGGAACTAGACGAATCCTTGAAAGAAACACCAACTAGATGGTGGGGAACACATAAGAATAACATTGCAGAGTGAGCACAAAGTCACTAACATTGCAGAGTGGGCACAAAGTCACACCTTGATGAAAGTGCACTTTTCAGAACAAGATAAGAGTTGGGAAGTTAGATACACAGGTGAGAGTTTTCCTAAGGACCATGTGTGAAGTTGTGAGGAATCCTGGAGCAACATTCCTAAAGAATAGTGGGTACATAAGTTCATTAACACCTTGGATACTATGCCTATCAACTGGTATCTCCAAGAAGAACTGTGCTTAGTCACTATAGACTGGTCTGGTATCACCCATAAATTTATAGCTACGTTCCTATTTGAAATTCAGTACCCCATATTAGATCAATCTTTACAAATTGTAAGACAAAAGGTCTTTGAAGAGGCACCTAACCCCCCTCTTGACCAAGAAGAAGATGTATGGACTGCACCTCTTCAATGGTTACAGGGTTGTTAGAATATTAATGTTGATAAGGATGATGACCTTAGGGATGTAAACATTGCAGAAAATGAAGGTCAAAGAGACATAGAAGGGCCAGGGATTGAATTACCTTTTAGTGGGCAAGCTATTAAAATTAAGAAGGTTAATATTGGAACAAAATATGCACCTAATCTAGAAAATGTTGGAGATTATTGGGATGATGCTACTATTAGTAAGATTAAAAAACTATTGCATGAGTATCAGGACTTGTTTCCAACCAAGTTCACAAACATGAAGTGCATAAAAGAACTTATTATCACATGTTAATTTGCATTAATTTTTCCCAAAGCATCTTGTCCTTGTGCTATCTTTCCACTTAGATTTAAAAAAAAAATCACTAGATCCGTCAAGATCCCATCACCTAAATCCTTCACTCAACTGATCATCCAAAATAGTCGTGTCCTCCATTAGTAAAAAAATTGGCAAATATCCCAAACCTATACCTAGCCTTAATGTTTATCTAAATCCCTTAGTTCCATCACTTCATTCATTTTTACCCTTATTTTCATATTCCCGTTGAAAATAAAAAATATTCCTTTTATTAAGCACCCTTATCCTATCCACAAAGTCATTTGTTAAGCCTCATATTCCCAAAGTCCTTAGAAAATAGAAAAAGGGTTTATTATTATTAATACAAATATATTTATATTTATATTAATATTTGATCCAATATTTAATTTATGACATCACATCAAATCATGGGCACAAATCTCAATTTATAATGTGGAAAAGTCAAAGGGTGGATGGAGGGTGCAAATACATATCAGGTGTAGAATTAAGGAGAAGGTTAATTATGTGAATTATAATGTGGAAAAGTCAAAGGGTTGATGGTTGATGGAGGGTGCACATACATACCAGGCATAGAATTAACGCGGAGTTTAATTATGTGAAGGCGAGCCGATATATAAACTGATGTTTTTTGGTTGAGGAGATGTGTCCTTACGTGGTGAATATCGGGGGTAAAACTAGTGTGGATTAAACCACTCCAGCCCAAGTCTGATATAATAAATGCAAACATTTAACATATAGTTTATGTGCAACATATTTTCCAGGAATGCATTTCAATAATAATTATGGAATTTTTAATAAATGAGATTCTTCCTCACAGTGAAAAGGTTTTACAGATGTAAAATTTAAGTTTTACAAATTAAAGAGATTAATGTCTAGTTCCATGGAAAATAATTAAATGGGAAGATTGTTGGCGGGCGAAATTGACCGTCCGTCAACTGAGAGAGTGGAACCGGTTCGGGGTTGTCTAATAACCCAAGCCATTTGGAATGAACCACCCTGACGGATTTAGTGGCTCCGTTAGCCGATCTAAGGTCCTAAGAAAACCAAAGAGAAAACTAATCTAAACTAAACTAACTAAAACTAAATAAAACAAACTAAACTAACTAACAATAAATAAAACAAACAAACTAATCTACTATCTCTATATATACAAACTACTAACTAATATAACTTATTCACAAAATGCACAATATTCACAAAATACAGATTTAAATAAAACTTGGAAAACTCACTTGCTTTCTGCCCTAAGACAGAGAAATATATTTTTTGTTGATTTTATGATTTTATAAACAAGAAATAAAACTTATTGAAATTAAACAATCTAATATACTAATTCTACTTATAAATCTAACTAAACTTATATCTAAACTAAACTACTAATAAAAACACTGAACAAGCAAATGACAAACTGACCTGGGAACGCTCCAGATTTGTCCTATGTATGATGACTTCGAAGCTGGTCGGAGGAAGGAAACTCGCACCGAATAATCTGGAAGCTTCTCCTAAATGATACGCTGCAATGCTCTTTGAGTTTGTTTACAGGACAAACAAGACATAAAAAATCATAACAATTATAAGATTTATAAATCTTTGCAATTAGGTAAACCTGTTATGCAAAAACTTATACTTAATAATCCAATTGATGAAGAAGAGAAATCTGTCATTCATGAATTGAATCAAGTAATTGCTATATTTTTAAACACTGGAAGAAATCAGATATGGATTATATTGATTAAATCATATCATTTGCAAAAGACTAAGATAGCTAAAGTAGTCATTAACCAAATGCAAGTTGATACACACAAACATGAAACAAAATATTGATATTATGAAAAGCTAAAGCTGTAGCAGAACATCAATTTCTGTCTCAGTCTGTATTAAAATTCTATATCCTTTTTCTCCCACAAATGAGGATGATTATTACAAAAAATAAGAAGTATTTATAAGTTTTTCCACGGGGTAAAACCTCCCTGTGGAAGTTATAAAACTGCTTACATAAGATCTGGGAAGATATCCCAAAGTTGTCTAAACTAGGAGACTAAAATAAAAATAAAACATCTAAATATCCTCTACTCTGTCCATCAAATCCCATGCAATTCGGATTCACCTGAAAAGGACCAAAAATGAACAAATTAGAAGGATCTTTTATTAATAAATGATAGAAAATTTAATTCTATAGACTGGCTACAGAATCCTCTGATTCTGTAGCTAGTCTAAATAAAGATACAGAATCAGAATTGAAATTAATTGAAAATATTTGAAGGAGATTTAATTCAATTATCATTAATCAGCCATTTGAAAATGATTTATTCAATTGGAGCTTGATAAACCATTTGAAATCAAAACAGAATTATAAAATCATTCAACTCTGTTCGTTTAATTTCCACAGAATCAGGTCTAAAAGAATCATAATCAAATAGTCGAGAAACCGTTTGATATCCAATGCAATCAATAAAAACAAATCTGATTCATTTGTTAAGCCGTTGTACCAACATGTGATATGATCAAATTGAACTGAATCGTTTACAATTCGTTGTGATGACATAGCAAACGAAAATGTAACAAGGTGTATCATAGTGCGTACGAGATACTCGATAGTTCATTTTTTGCAAACTGGGGCAAGCAAGATCGATTACATTCAAACAAATCCTAACCAAATTTGGTAACAAAAATAACACAGTCAATGAATTCGTTTCATAACCAATCGAATCTAACAGTTTTGTAAGCTTTGGATATAAAAAACAATCAGCAAACAACTATTACGCTGCTCTGTCAATAGGAAATATGACTTCGACAAGATCATTCCAATCGTTATGACTGAGATGACACAGAAAACGGTCCATGCCACAAATAGATCAATTCAAAATCGACGCGAAAATCAATTTAAAATAAGATCATAATAGGCTTGATTGACTGGCGGTAGAATTCATAATTTGTTATGGCCAATTGGGCAAACATGGTCGATCAACTTTGATCAAAATGAAATCGTCCTAATTAACGAATCAATTGGTTGAGGTTCAGCATAGTTGTCACGAATCGAATCCATTCCATGATTCGGGCACACCTGTAAAGACTTAAATGAACATATCATTTTTATAAAAACAGAATAGTTCATTTCCCAAATTAAAATCGAACAGAGTAATATATTAGTTTTGAACATCGTAAGACAAAGCATATCGTAACAACTAACTCAATCAAATCGTTTACCAATCGTAGCATATAGATCATAACAAAATGAAATCCGAACACGATTGTGTTCTAAACAGAGTATGAAAAAATTCTTTTTTCAAATCGGATACAAACCAATCCATTGGAAGACACACTATTAATTTTGTCAACTAAATAAGGCAAACCAGTTAATCAAATCTAAACACAGACCACTCAAATCCAATCAAAATCTATCGATTTCTATACTGGGAATGATGTGGGATCGTATATCGAATCGAAATTTCTTTTTATTCAAAGCAAAGCTATATATAGAATGCATATAATTATAACAGAGCCATTCAAGATGTAAATAGAGCTATAAAAAATGAATTCAAATCATTACATCAACCTAGATTATTTACAAAAACAAATGATATCAAATTTTCCATACCCTTGTAGTGATGAGACTGCTTGATTATGCCAGCTTGGAATTTACAACAGTCGTGGCTGATTCCACGTTTTTGAACAGGATGGAGCTGGTTGTCTTTTTCTTTTTATCCGTTGTTTGTTGCTTGGGTTTTTGACTGGTTAGCACTGTAATCTGGTCTTCTAGTGATTGAATCTTTGACCGGAGTATAGGAACATCAATATAATATTGCTCTAACCATGAATTGCATTGGTCACAGGGTGACTGTGTGGGTTTAGACAGAGCAGGCGAGGGTTTGTCCAAATGACCGAGGGTTTCGCGAGGCATTTTAATACCCAAGTAGTTGGTATCATCCTTTAGGTAGGGGGGTATATTTGACACAAAATCATAAGGGGACTCTGCACATAAACCTTGCGAGTAGGGATACTCATTGGCCAGAAAATGTTGAATATCAGAATCAGAATCCTCACTCAGAATGATAGGGTTAGACTTGGTCGAGGGTTTTGGTTTGTTCCTGGCCATTCTCGAAATGAGCCAGGCATTCCTTTTCCCTTTGGCATTAGCCGTAAGGTTTTCCTTGGGATTTTTTCTCATAGGCTTCTTAATGGCCTCTACACCCTTAGTCACAGTGTCGGGTAAGTCAACAGGAGGGTCAGTTGAGGGTTTAGGTAGTAGGAGGTACAAGGGTATAGGCGGTTCAGCCTTAGTCTCAGTTACCACAGGCTTATCAACCTGTACAGGGTCGGTGTCTTCAAAACCATTACGGGCGATGAAAGCCTTCCAAATATCACCATGTAAACTCAAATAATAAACAACAATGAGCTTAATAAGCCCATGGTGGAACAGGCTGCTGTCAGCCTACTGCCTTTTATATCTTTTCGACATTTTATACAAGCTCCGATGAAAATAGAAAGGCATGTTTAGAGGATACCCTATAAAAATCATCAGTAGATGCAGGTGGTAGAGGAACACAAGTCCATATCGACCTTCACAAGTCATGAACTACTTAAGTATCATTAACAAGTCATGCCATCGAGGTCTGAGCATAGATATGGGCATACCTTTATCACAAGAGGTGATTTTGTGCGATTGAAACAACAATGTCCATGGCACTTCCTCGATGTTGCAATTCTTAAACCAATGCTATCCCGAAGGAGGTAACCCTGTAGCTGAGCTGATAAAATATTCATCAATCTCTAACTGTATATCGCCCACCTTGGCTCGACAACCATCGAAGGTCATGGAAAACTGTCGTGCTACACAAAGGTTAAAACCCTCAAATTGTTTCACGAAGGTAAGCCATCCACTATCTGCCAAATCTTGGTGGGCATTGTCAAACATCAATAGGGCTTGATTGCCATTGGGCTCAACTCACACAACTGGTGCCATGTAGCTGAACACATGGTATGGGTAGGGTTTGTATTCACCAACACACACAGGAGCAGAGCTACCCGAACCAACAACAACAAACGAGCAAAAGGGGTAAGAATAAATGCGAGCATGCGAAGGTGGTGGAGTCTGCCATGCAAAATAATTGATTATCCAAGTACAACTGTCAATTTTCATAGTTGTTCACTCCATAATAATAGTTCAACCATTAAGTCATGTGCACGACCAATAAAATCAAAGGTGTATACCAATGTGCGCAAGTGTTATACCATAATGTTTAAAAATCCGACATATGAATCAAAACTCAAAATCAACTATGCACCAATGTATGTAACCAAAAGCTTAATCAAAGTGCCAAACGGTATTCATATAGTTGACAAGACAAAATTTATGAAAAGATTAACATAAGGATTATTTCATATATATATATATATATATATATATATATATATATATATATATATATATATATATATATATAATTTAATCAAAACTCCTATGCATTTCATAGAATCAATGATCAGGCAAGTCATATAAAGTGAAATTCAATTTCTAAATGCCTTACAAACCCAATAAAACCAGGTTGTACAATCAATCGAAGTATGAGAACTAATTAGAGACCCTTGACTGTTGTATAATGATCAATAAAAGGTAAACGGAATAGGCATAAGGACATAAAAGATATTGACAGTTCAGATAACGATTGAAAACAACTTCGAAAGGAGAATTTTTCATGCTTACAGTCGTGAAAACTTGATGAAGACAAATGTGCAAATGTCACAATAAATGAAAATGTCATCTATTGAAAAATGCGACGAAAAAATGATGTTTGTAAAACATAGGTGTAGGCAGCTTATAGGATCATAAAAAAAAGTGAATTGGCTGCCAACAATGGCAACACACTGGTAGAAGCAGTTATCTCTGTCAAAAGAAACAAATTCAGATTAGGACAGGAAAGAAAATTTCAACTCAGAAATAACAACCAGAAAATTGTACAAATATCATCATTCACCAATTATTCCAGCAGTGTTTCAAAAGATGAAAACTAATAACAATCTTAAGATCAGCAAGTCATGATATTAAAGAAAAAATCTTCAATACTGTTGGCATGGCCACTACTGCCAGTAGGCGTCCATAGCCTCGACAGGGTTGCCATTCAACCCACTCTGACATATGTATCCTGCCAAGAAGTTCTGGATCAAAATAAAGGACATTAAAGAGGTTTATTTTTTGCAAATTTTCATGTACCCGACATTGCTTCGCTGCCAGCATTCCTGTTCAGTACCTCAGCGAAGTTGTCTTGGCACCATGCTTGCATTTACCTGCTGCCAGCAGACCTGTTCAGTATCCCGACGGGTTTACAAACACTTCCCACAGCTCTTATTTTATTTTGTTTTGTTTTTTTATAGATATATATTTGAGTGGGGTGACGCTAAAAACCTTGATATTTTAACATAATTTTTTCAGACGTCATCAAAATTCTTTTTAGGATTGTCCTTTATTTAGATTCAGAAATGTTTTATTTACAAAACAACTTCCTAAGACAGGGAGACATCTCTTGAGTCATTCCTTTACGGAAAAGGGACAGCGTAAAAAGATAATAGATGATCATGACAAACTTTAATCAGAGATCGAAATCAGTAAACTTCTTTCAAACACAAACTTTTCCAACACAGATATAAATTTCAGCAATATATCATTGATGTTTGTACAAATTTTCAGAAGTTATTTCAGTGAAGGAATTTTCTATCATCTTTGTCTGAATAGCTCAGTGTACAGGTATGCGTATGTCCAAAACACAAATTGATAAATTCAAATCAAAATAAAAAAACAGAAAGCAAACGAAAAAGAAAACAAAAGAAAAAATATATACATAATATACAAGGGTAGTTATCAAGCAAAGTATCTTTTCAGGTCTTGGCCATTCACCAGATAGGTGTCAGGCTGCCCCTCAAGATTCTGCAATTGAAAGGAACTAGGACCCAACTTTTCAGCAATTAAAAATGGTCCAAGCCATAAGTTTTGAAATTTAGTGTGCTCACCCTTTCCTTCATGTGGTTTGTCCCATTTTAAGACGAGATCGCCTACTTCAAAATTCCTATCAGAAGCAGAATTAGAATCAAACTAGCTTTTAACCAGTTGTTCATGTTGATCTAACTTACGCTTAACTTTGGCTCTTACCTCTTCCAACTTCATCAAAGCGTTAATTTGGCTTTCTAAAGGGGGACAATCTTCTTCTTGGACTTTTTGTGACAATTGAAGTGAAGGAAGAAGAATGTGAGGTGGCAGAATTGCTTCTCTGCCATAAACGAGAAAAAAGGGGGAGTTGCCTATAGCATCTTTTGGTGTTACCCTATCAGCCCACAGTGCATTCAGTAGTGCATTGTGCCAATTCTTGTGATTTTCAACCACTGTTCTCTTGATTATTTTGATCAAGTTCTTGTTCGTTGATTCTGCCAATCCATTGCCCTGGGGGTAGTAACTAGCAGAATACTTCAACTTTATTCCTTTTTCCAAAGAAAACTCACTCATCTCAAGAGACAAAAAGTACGAAGCGTTGTCAAAGACTAGACAGTTAGGGATACTGAAACAGGTGATAATATTCGAGTTCAAAAAAGCGATCACCTGACTGGTATTAACAGTTCTTAACACAGCAGCTTCAAACCATTGAGTAAAGTAATCTGTGGCTGTCACAATATACTTGTGCTGTTGCGAGGATGGAGGGTTAACTGGACTTATGATATCAAGGCCCCATTGCTGGAAAGGAGAATCTACTGAAACAGGTTGCAAGGGAAAGGTTGGTTTTTGCAACCGCCCTGATGCTTTCTGACAGATGATACATTTCCGACACAAGGCATGGGCGTCTCTAAAAAGTGTAGGCCAGTAATAACCAACTCTTAGAACCTTGTGAGTAGTGGTGTCACCACCGAAGTGACCACCAGCTTCTCCTGCATGCAACTCTAGCAAGACTTTTTCTGATTCGTCTTTCTCGAGACAGCGCATTAATATGCCATCAAAATTCTGACAAAACAGTACACCATTGACCAAATGAAAGGAGGCAGAATTTAGTCTCAATGCTCTTCTCTTGGCGGGGTCTAAGTGACAGGGGGATGATCCATGTTCAATACAGAACCTAATATCATCGTACCAGGGACTAACAAGGTTATGCGCACAACAGATTAGACTTTGTTCACTTTGTCCTAGGTTTGATGTATCGCTCTCTTCTTTTTGTCCTGATTCCAAATCATCAAACAACTTACATAACCCTTGGCCTCTCACAATCTGAGATGGGGTGATTTCTAAGTCATAATCCTGCAAGGAGGTGACCTAGTTAGCTCTCTTCTCTCCTAACTCCTTCTGCACTAACAAGTTCCTTACGTCAGGGTAGGGGACAATGACTTTCGTCCTTGACTTCAAAAGATAGGACCGGAAATGCTTAACTACTTTGAAAACAACGTAGGCTTGCCGATCAACTGCTGGGTAATTAAGTTCAACACCTTTGAAAGAGGAACTCATAAAGGCGATGGGTACTTCGTTGTTCTCGGTGTTCTTATGAGTTAGGACGGCAGCATAGGAACGGTCAGAGGCAAAAGTGTAGAGTGTAAAATCTTGAGAAAAATCAGGGCTCATGAGAGACGGAGCGTCTATTATAGCCTTCTTTATCACATTAAAAGATTGATTTTCTGTGGGTCCCTAGTGATATTGGGTGTCTTTCTTAATCAAATTCTGTAAAGGCCTAACCATTTCGGAGAAGCTGGGGACAAATCTTCCCACGAAGTTAATCTGGCCTAAGAAAGACTGCATGGATTTTTTGGATGTAGGAGGGGGAAGTTTTGTGATGACTTGAGTCCTCTCGGGGTCAATAATCATTCCTTCACTAGACACAATGAATCCTAGGAGTTTACCCTATTCTACTGCAAAGATGGACTTTTTGGGATTCAAGGAGATGCCATATTTACGACATCGTAGCAGAATAACTCGTAAGTGAGCTAGATGATCGTCTTTGTTTTTAGAATAAATGGTCACATCATCTAAGTAAACTACGACAGAGTGATTTATTAAGCCTCGAAAAGCAATGTCCATTTCTCTCTGAAAGGTAGCACCAGCATTAATCAATCCAAAGGGAATTTTGCGATAAGCATAAGTGCCCCACAGGGTACGGAAGGTAGTTTTGAGTTGGTCTGGCGGAGACATCAAGACTTGGTTGTATCCAGAGAAACCATCCAATAAAGATAGCCTCTCAGAACCAGATACCTATTGAAGAATATGTTCCATGGGTGGGACAGGATAGTTGTCTTTGTCAGACGCTCTATTGAGGTTCCAGAAATCGATGCAAATTCGAATTTCCCCGTTTTTCTTCTGAACTGGGACAAGTTTGGACACCCATTGAGTGTGCCTAACAGGAAAAATTATTTTAGCACTTAGGAGATTATTCAATTCTTTTTGAACGGTCGGTTCCAGTTTAGGGTGCATTTTCCTTAGTTTTTGTTGAAAGGGTAAGGTTTGGGGCTTCATCGAGATGACATGCTGTATGATATTAGCATCGAAAGTATTAAGATCATCATACGTCCATGCAAAGACATCTTTAAATTCTTTGAATAATTTAATGAATGCAGCTTTTTCTTGTTGAGAACATCCCAAGCCTAGATTAATGCACTGAGGAGTTTCACTAGTTCCTAAATTCACTTTTTCATAAGATAACAAGGAACTATTGGTTTTACAATTGACCATGGTTTTACAATTGACCATCTTTTTAAATTTATCTTGAAAATCATAAAACTTTTCTAATCTAATTACAGATTTTGGGATCGAGTTTACCATATCCGATAGAGCTTCAGGAGTTTTTGGATCAGGTATTACCATGAAATCGCGCAAATTGTCATCGTGTGTGCGTTCGTCTATCACAACACCTTGAAAGGTTTCTTCCATGTGCAGGAAGTTGATAATCTGTTGATCATCGTCAAATACTCTCCAGTTTGCGATGTTATCGGGAATGGATGGCTGAAACAACAGCTCAACTGAGAATGCGTCTGGGGACGAGCCTTCTGCAGGAAGAAGTTTAGAAGCTACATTAGCTAATAAATCTGCTTTGGAGTTACTCAATCTAGGAATGGAATTTATATTAAAAGCAGAAAATTTACTCATTAAGTTCCATACCTCAGATTGGTAGCTTTTGAGATGTGGAGAAAGACAATGGATAGAATCTCTCACCTGTCTAACCACTATTTCAGAGTCGCCAAAAACGGTTAAATTTTGAATGTTCATGTCCAAAGCTTTTCTGAGACCTTGCAATAAAGCCTCATATTCTGTAGTATTGTTAGTACATTCAAATTCCAACCTACATGCTATCAATGTTTTATTACCTGTCAGATCAATAATGATGTAGCCTGCTTCGGCTCCTTCTTTGGACTTTGACCTGTCGAAATACAGAGACCAAATTTGATTTGCATCAGGTTCAAGAGATTGTTGTGTGGAAGGTAAGGGCTGCAAAAATTCTACGATCTCGAACTGTTGTTCCGGATTGATGATAGGTGAAACCTCGGCCATGAAGTCATCGAAGAAGGTGTCCATCCCTTGTACTTCAGGTGAATCAGCAGGGGGTGTGTATAGCTCATTAGGATCGTTCAAATCAGTGACCGTGAACTTGAGGTAGCGCTCACGATTCACTTTGATCTTATTAGGCTTGCAGTTCTCTGGAAGCCAAAGATGAGACCAATCCGTTGCGAAATAACCATGTAGTTTCTCTGACCAGTCCCTGCTCAAAAACAAAACATACACTTCTGGAATATTCACCACAATTATGTCAATAACTTGATGAACCTTGGGGTTAGACGACAATCTAATAAGTACATTCTTTAGTTCGCCTATAACATTGACATTTGTCCGATCAAGTTGTATGATTTTTAAAGTCGATGGTTCCACTTCAGCGTTAATCTTTTGGCAGACAGACCAAGGCATCACATTGGATGACGCCCCTG
Source organism: Picea engelmannii (assembly GCA_009831015.1). NCBI lineage: Eukaryota > Viridiplantae > Streptophyta > Pinopsida > Pinales > Pinaceae > Picea > Picea engelmannii. The sequence goes on from ML782782.1 coordinate 693,912, forward strand.
AGTCTACCATACAATTATGCACATTTCTATTGAAAATCTCGAAAGTTAATAGGAACGGGGGTACATTTTTGTGAGTACTAAGAGTAGTATCTTGTGGGTTTTTACTCGTAGTTTCTAAGGCTACTTTATCTACGTTATTTACATTATTTACACTATTTACATTACTTACAGGAGGACTTCCTTTATCTTGAGGATCAGGATTGTTTTTAGTGGAAGTCTTCTAGAGAGTTTTACTTTGCACAACCTTGTTACCATTAGAATTACCATTCTTGCCGTTTTCTGAAATATTTTGCAATATTTTTTGTAACAAAAATGGAAACTTCAACAACTCATAAATAGAAATGTTAGCCCTTAACTTTTTAAGATCTTCAACAACATCATAATCTAATTTAGGGTTCACATTACTCTGTTTCGGCTCAACTGATTTAGATTGCTTTGGAGGCGAAGTTGTAGTGTTTTCGGAAGAAGGTTTATTTGTAGTCTTACTCCTAGTGTTATAAGGGTGAACTGTCTCGAAGTTGTCTTGGAAGATGCTATTTGAGAAATGTCAAAAAATGTTTGGAGAAGACTCTTCTTCCTGAACTGTCTCTGGTTCAACTACCTCCTCAGGAATCTCAGGATGCATCAAGTTATCTTGGGCTTCTAGAATTGTTTGAAGAGCACATTGCAAACTTTCAAGATTAAGGCCTTCGGTGGTTGGATTAGGTCGATTGGTAGGAAAAGGATTTCGGAAAGGAGGTTTGTAGGGTCCTTTACTCAAGGAAGCTTCTTCAGTCGACCTTTTTAAGTCTATAACTTGATTCGATAGTTTTTGTACAACTTTGGTTAAGTTTTCCAAATCAGATTTTTCTGGTTGTGTTTTACTTTGAGTGGGTCTGGGAAGGATCTCGATCTTCTTTTTTAGAAGAATAACTAGTCTCAGTTTCATTACTTGTAGAGTCTTTAAGACTAAGTATGTCTTTTTCTATCTGGCTGGCCTCCTCGAAGGCCTCTAACAATGTGGCTTTCTTAGAACGTTTAACCCAAATAGCTATACTTTGATGCAACGCTTTAGTGTAGTAAGATATTATAAGACTCTCTGCAGGCATAGAATCTGCAGGGATTCAGTTTTTAAGTGTTAAGAATCTTTTATTAAAGTCTTTAACTTTTTCTTTTGGGTTCATTTTTAAGCTAGAAAGGTCCATGACTAAGACTTCCGGAGTCTTATCGTCTCCGAACTTTTCCAAAAAGCATGACTCAAACTTTTCCCAAGACATGATAGTATGGAGTTATTGGGAAAAGTACCAAGTGGATGTATTACCCTCGAAAGTATACGGGAAAAAACTACATACAACATTTTCATGTTCAACATTGCGGAGTCTGATGGCTAACATAAATTTTTTAATATGATCTTCAGCTATCTGTTTTGAATCAGGATCAAACTTGGGAAGCCATTTCTCCAGGTGCTTAGGTAAAGGGTTCTGAGCTCCAGGTACCGCTACAGCATCCTGGTCCAGCCAGGGTCTAGCAGGGTTGTTCTAATTTTCCATCGGGGTAGTGGGTGTACAAGGCTGAGAAGGTGAATTACCTTCGTCAGAAGAATCTCCTCCAGAAGAGGAAGGAGATGATGGAGGTGGTGAAGGAGGTATCCCAAATCCTCCTACAACAGGATTTAAGTTTGGATCTGTAGGATTCATAGTGAGGTTAGTGTCACCTATTTGTTCTCTGATATCAGAGAAGTCCAAAGGTTGACCCCATGGACGGTTTAGTTGCCTAAGATGAGCTAAGGATCTATGTGTTTTAATAAGAGATTGGTGGACAATCTCTTGTATGTCACCACCTATAGGATTAGGGGTTGCTGGCTCAATTGTGATCTGTGGATTGTCGGTTGAAATAGTTGTTGTTTGAAGGGGAATATTATCGTGTGAACGGCTTCTAGTCACTATAGGTGAGCTATTAGGAGGTGGAGGAGTCTTACGACCACCTCGTTCCATTAATTAAGTTCAAGCCCTCCTTCTAGCGTCATTTGTTGATGGGCGAAATTGACCATTCGTCAACTGAGAGAGTGGAACCGGTCTGGGGTTGTCTAATAACCCAAGCTGTTTGGAATGAACCACCCTGACGAGTTTAGTGGCTCCGTTAGCCAATCTAAGGTCCTAAGAAAACCAAAGAGAAAACTAATCTAAACTAAACTAACTAAAACTAAATAAAACAAACTAAACTAACTAACAATAAATAAAACAAACTAACTAATCTACTATCTCTATATATACAAACTACTAACTAATATAACTTATTCACAAAATGCACAATATTCACAAAATACAGATTTAAATAAAACCTGGAAAACTCACTTGCTTTCTGCCCTAAGACAGAAAAAGATATTTTTTGTTGATTTTATGATTTTATAAACAAGAAATAAAACTTACTGAAATTAAACAATCTAATATACTAATTCTACTTATAAATCTAACTAAACTTATATCTAAACTAAACTACTAATAAAAACACTGAACAAGCAAATGACAAACTAACCTGGGAATGCTCCAGATTTGTCTTGTGTATGATGACTTCGAAGATGGTCAGAGGAAGGAAACTCGCACCGAATAATCTGGAAGCTTCTCGTAAACGATACGCTGCAATGATCGTTGAGTTTGTTTACAGGACAAACAAGACAAAAAAAATCATAACAATTATAAGATTTATAAATCTCTGCAATTAGGTAAACCTGTTATGCAAAAAATTATACTTAATAATCCAATTGATGAAGAAGAGAAATCTGTCATTCATGAACTGAATCAAGTAATTGCTATATTTTTAAACACTGGAAAAAATCAGATATGGATTACATTGATTAAATCATATCATTTGCAAAAGACTAAGATAGCTAAAGTAGTCATTAACCAAATGCAAGTTGATACACTTAAACATGAAACAAAATATTGATATTATGAAAAGCTAAATCTGTAGCAGAACATCAATTTCTGTCTCAGTCTGTATTAAAATACCATATCCTTGTTCTCCCACGAATGAGGATGATTATTACAAAAAATAAGAAGTATTTATAAGTTTTTCCATAGGGTAAAACCTCCCTGTGGAAGTTATAAAACTGTTTACATAAGATCTGGGAAGATATCCCAAAGTTGTCTAAACTAGGAGACTAAAATAAAAATAAAACATCTAAATATCCTCTAGCCTGTCCATCAAATCCCATGCAATTCGAATTCACCTGAAAAGGACCAAAAGCGACCAAATTAGAAGGATCTTTTATTAATAAATGATAGAAAATTTAATTCTATAGACTGGCTACAGAATCCTCTGATTCTGTAGCTAGTCTAAATAAAGATATAGAATCAGAATTGAAATTAATTGAAAATCTTTGAAGGAGATTTAATTCAATTATCATTAATCAGCCATTTGAAAATGATTTATTCAATTGGAGCTTGATAAACCATTTGAAATCAAAACAGAATTATAAAATCATTCAACTCTGTTCGTTTAATTCCCATAGAATCGGGTCTAAAAGAATCATAATCAAACAGTTGAGAAACCATTTGATATCCAACGCAATCAATAAAAACAAATCTGATACATTTGTTAAGCCGTTATACCAACATGTGATATGATCAAATCAAACTGAATCGTTTACAATTCGTTGTGATGACATAGCAAACGAAATTGTAACAAGGTGTATCATAGTGCATACGAGATACCCGATAGTTCATTTTTTGCAAACTAGGGCAAGCAAGATCGATTACATTCAAACGAATCATAATTGAATTTGGTAACAAAAATAACACAGTCAATGAATTTGTTTCATAACCAATCGAATCTAACAGTTTTGTAAGCTTTTGATATCAAAAACAATCATCAAGCAACTATTACGCTGCTCTGTCAATAGGAAATATGACTTCGACAAGATCATTCCAATCGTTATGACTGAGCTGACACAGAAAACGGTCCATGCCACGAATAGATCAATTCAAAATCGGTGCGAAAATCAATTTAAAATAAAATCATAACAGGCTTGATTAATTGGCGGTAGAATTCATAATTTGTTATGGCCAATTGGGTGAACAGGGTCGATCGACTTTGATCAAAACGAAATCGTCCTAATTAACGAATCAATTGGCTGAGGTTCAGCATAGTTGTCACGAATTGAATCCATTCCATGATTCGGGCACACCTGTAAAGACTTAAATGAACATATCATTTTTATAAAAACATAATAGTTCATTTCCCAAATTAAAATCGAATAGAGTAATATCTCAGTTTTGAACACTGTAAGACAGAGCATATCGTAACAACTAACTCAATCAAATCGTTTACCAATCGTAGCATATAGATCATAACAAAATGAAATCGAAACACGATTGTGTTCTAAACTGAGTATGAAAAAATTCTTTTTTCAAATCGGATACAAACCAATCCATTCGAAGACACACTATTAATTTTGTCAACTAAATAAGGCAAACCAGTTAATCAAATCTAAAAACAGACCACTCAAATCCAATCAAAATCTATCGATTGCTATACTGGGAATGATGGGATAGTATATCGAATCGAACTTTCTTTTTATTCAAAGAAAAGCTATATATAGAATGCATACAATTATAACAGAGCCATTCAAGATGTAAACAGAGCTATAAAAAATGAATTCAAATCATTACATCAACCTAGATTATTTACAAAAACAAATGATATCAAATTTTCCATACCGGTGTAGCGACGAGACTGCTTGATTATGCCAGCTTGGAATTTACAACAGCCATGGCTGATTCCACATTTTTGAACAGGATGGAGCCGGTTGTCTTTTGCTTTTTATCCGTTGTTCGTAGCTTGGCTTTTTGACTGGTTAGCACTGCAATCTGGTCTTCCAGTGATTGAATCTTTGACTGGAGTATAGGAACATCAATATAATATCTCTCTAACCATGAATTGCATTGGTCACAGGGTGACTGTGTGGGTTTAGATAGAGCAGGCGAGGGTTTGGCCAAATGACCGAGGGTTTTGCGAGGTAACTTAATACCCGGGTCTTTGGTATCATCCTTTAGGCAGGGTGGTAGATTTGACACAAAATCATAAGGGGGATCTATGCATAAACCTTGCGAATAGGGATACTCACTGGCCAAAAAATGCTCAATATCAGAATCAAAATCCTCACTCAGAATGATAGGGTTAGACTCAACCGAGGGTTTTGGTTTGTTCCTGGCCATTCTCGAAATTAGCCAGGCATTCCTTTTCCCTTTGGCATTAGCCGTAAGGTTTTCCTTGGGATTTTTGCTCATAGGCTTCTTAATGGCCTCTGCACTCTTAGTCATAGTGTCGGGTAAGTCAACAGGAGGGTCGGTCGAGGGTTTAGGCAGTAGGAGGTGCAAGAGTATAGGCAGTTCAACCTTAGTCTCAGTTACCACAGGCTTATCAACTTGTACAGGGTCGGTGTCTTCAAAACCATTACGGGCGATGAAATCCTTCCAACTATCACCATGTAAACTCAAATAATAAACAACGATGAGCTTAATAAGCCCATGGTGGAACAGGTTGCTGTCAGCCTGCTGCCTTTTATATCTTTTCGACATCTTATACAAGCTCCGATGAAAATAGAAAGGCATGTTTAGAGGATACCCTATAAAAATCATCAGTAGACGCAGGTGGTAGAGGAACACAAGTCCGTATCGACCTTCACAGGTCACGAACTACTTAAGTATCATTAACAAGTCGTGCCATCGAGGTTTGAGCATAGATATGGGCATACCTCTGTCACAAGAGGTGACTTTGCGTGATTGAAACAGCAATGTCCATGGCACTTCCTCGACCTTGCAATTCTTAAACCAACGCCATCCCGAAAGAGGTAACCCCGTAGCCGAGCTGATAAACTATTCATCAATCTCTAACTGTATATCACCCACCTTGGCTCGATAGCCATCGAAGGTCATGGAAAACTATCATGCTACACAAAGGTTAAAACCCTCAAATCGTTTCACGAAGGTAAGCCATCCACTGTCTGCCAAATCTTGGCGGGCATTGTCAAACATCAACAGGGCTTGATTGCCATTCGGCTCAACTCGCACGACTGGTGCCATGGAGCTGAACACATGGTATGGGTAGGGTTTGCATTCACCAACACACACACGAGTAGAGCTACCTAAACCAACAGCAACGAACAAGCAAAAGGGGTAAGCATAAATGCGAGCATGCGAAGGTGGTGGAGTCTGCCATGCACAATATTGACTATCCAAGTGCAACCGTCAATTTTCATAGTTGTTCACTCCATAATAATAGTTCAACCATTAAGTCATGTGTACGACCAATAAAATCAAAGGTGTATACCAATGCACGCAAGTGTTATACCATAATGTTTAAAAATCCGACATATGAATCAAAACTCAAAATCAACGATGCACCAATGTATGTAACCAAAAGCTTAATCAAAGTGCCAAACGGTATTCATATAGTCGACAAGCCAAAATTTATGAAAAGATTAACATAAGGATTATATCATATATATATATATATATATATATATATATATATATATATATATATATATATAAAATTTAATCAAAACCCCTATGCATTTCATAGAATCAATGATCAGGCAAGTCATATAAAGTGCAATTGAATTGCTAAATGCCTTACAAACCCAATAAAACCAGGTTATACAATCAATCGAAGTATGAGAACTGATTAGAGACCCTTGTCTGTTGTATAATGATCAATAAAAGGTGAGCGCAATAGGCATAAGGACATAAAAGATATTGACAGTTCAGATAATGATCGAAAAACAACTTCGAAAGGAGAAGTTTTCACGCTTACAGTGGTGAAAACTTGATGAAGAAAAATGTGCAAATGTCACAATAAATGAAAATTTCGTATATTGAAAATTGCGATGAAAAAAGGATGTTTGTAAAACATAGGTTTAGGCAGCTTATAGGATCTTAAAAAAAAGTGAATTGGTTGCCAACAAAGATGCACATGAAATTAAGACTTGGATAATTCTTTATCCAAAGGTTTTAAAAAGAAGAAGATCAAAAGTATTTTACCAAAGATGGTAAACAAGACATGGTTTTCAAAACCACGGGAAACAAACCAGTAAATGGTTTTCACAGTGAAATGATAAATTGGAAAAAACAAGACACAATAAATGTTTTTCACAGTGAAATGGTTGGAAAAAACAAGACACGGTAAATGTTTTTCACAGAGAAATGGTAAATTGGGCAAAACAAGACATGGTTTTCAAAACCATGGGAAGGAAGTAATAAACCATTTTTCAAAACCATGGGCATGAATTAAATTATGGAAATTTGATTTTAAAGGATAAAAAATATTTCAAAATTATTTTTATTCAAATATATTATTACCAAATATTTAAGGAAAATATGGATAAATAAAATTAGATTTGGAAAAAGCACAAGTGATATTTCAAAGAGGATGTGGCAATGAGTTTCTGCAGCAGTTGAGACTTACAGGATGATTTCTGGATGAACCAGACTGAGTTTTCAAAATTCAAAGGAGGCTATTGTCAAGAACGGACCCTAGAACATTAACCTTATTCATTTTTCACATAGGCGTCACGGATTGGAAGATTCGACGGAATCTTGGAGCCATATTTTTCTGTTATGATTTCGTGTTCAAGACATGTTTTTGTGACACATATTCTGTCTAGATGGAGATGAATTTCAAGAAACTGAGAGAGGTTTTTCTTCATAACGAGCTTATCTACAAACACAATTCTCAAATTTTACATAACTGTTATAGTTTGATAATTACAGGTGGCATTTTGAAGCATATTTTTTCTCCTAAAAAATAGGAGATCAGTTAAATGTGTCATGTTCTATTTTTAACTGTTTCTATTTTGGGGAAGAATATGAAACGTTTCATTTCATCTATTGTAATCAGTTTCTATTTGAAAGGAACTCGAAATTATATAAATGATAGAGGTTCTGAATGTATTACTTGGAAGAAGTGCAAGGGCACCTTTCAGTTGTTTCTGAACTCAATTGTAATTTTTTGGAGCTGAATTGAATATATATGTAGAAGCTTTTGAAGTCTCTATGAAAAGATTCTAATGGTGGTGATATGAGTTTTGTCTCCTTTCATTGTATGTATTTCCTGTGTTCTTTAATTCCATTTCCATTTTCTTCTGTTTAAATTGAAGAGTTAAAGGCCCAAAATTCATCTTGTGATGCTCTTGGCTTAAGCAATTTAAACTGTGTATTCCTTCTTAACTAATTCATAATTCATTTCAATAAATATCTGATGCATTTATTTGTTTTCTCCTTCCTCTTAACACTCGCATTAAACTCAATTTACAACTTAGATTCAGTACCTCATTTACCCTTTATCCTCTGGAGAGTTCTACCAACTAGTCATTGTTTTCATTCACTTTTAGAATTTCAATTCCATAGCCCAGAGTGTCCCTCCCCTTCCTTTCCAGTAACTTTATAAAAACCCCCAAAACAAACTAAATCTAGCCACTGATTTCCAAATAAATATCAAGTGACATAAGACATCCCTCCCTGAGTTTAAGAGGCTAGTGCCCAACTCTAAAGTAGATTGAAATAGTTACCTCTATCATTTGTCTATCATCCAGACAAAATTTACAGAGTGCTAACATTCTGGCGCTGTTGTAGGGGAAAAAATTGAAAAAGTTTCCCTAGGAGAAACGACAAATTTCAGATCTGAGTACTGATGGTGAAGAGTATCCAGACATAAAAAGGATGTACATCATTCACCCGATGACTCCATTTTCAAGAATCTAGAATTCAAAATTTGTATGGAAACTCCACTGTCCAAGGACTCAGTAGCCTGAAGATTTTATTGACGACTCCACTCAAGATTTGAATTTTATTCAGAGACTCCACTTGAAGATGAGATCCCTTGACATAGGTATGAAAGGACATCATGGGAGAAAATAAGTACCTAAAGTTGATTTTTTTCCAAAACATAATATTTTTTTTTATTAATTACTTGTTGTCCTTTCCTGAACATGCTAAAGAAATTTTTATTTATCTGTTGCATTCAAATGATGATCATGAGAGTCTTGCAATTCCATATCCTCCTCCTAAAGTTGTACATATATATCCTTAGTGTATCACTGATTTTGATCAAAATTTTCCATCTGAGCCATGTGATGACCATAACCAAGTTGATGAGCCTCATGAAACCAAGGATGATATTTCACCTCTTGTACTTTATCCAACACCCTCCAAGATTCATCATAGATACAAACCCTTAAAATTACCTCACATCCTTCATGATTTTCCTCCAAATCATTGTAAGCACCTACCTGTGTTTGATGGAGAACTTGATGCCATCAAATTTGAAAAACACATCCAATATTTTGAACATTTTATAGATTTGTTTGAGATTGATCATGATGATCTTTGTATGAGGGCCTTCTCTCAATCCTTGAAAGAGGATACCAAAGACTAGTTTAAACACTTGCAACCAGAGGCGATTAGCTCATGGGAGGAATTGAAGAATGTATTTTTGAAGTTTTGGGGCAAGAAGAAATATTTCGATCTACAATTCACAAAGTTCTATGGCTTGACAAGGCAGAGCAATGAAACTATTTCTACATTCAACAGGAGGTTTTCTAGTATTTATTACAATTTTTCCAAAGAAATTCACCCCACTGAAGTTGTTTCCATCCTCCATTATACAACAACTCTTCATCCATATTTGTCTTTCCTCCTGATGGAAAGAAGACCTAAGTCCTGACAGAAAATGTTTAATGATGCTCAGGAGATTCAACACAATATCCAAACATGTAAATAGATTCAAAATGAGGAGTTAGATGCTAAAGAACATGACAATGAATATGAACAGAAAACAGTTGATTTGAATCTTGAAAAGAGAGTTAATAATATCATATTCCCTCTTGAAGTTTTTAATGCCAATGATTTTGCAAAAAAATATATTCCACTTGTTGAAAGAGGAGGTCTTGATTTAGCTTCTGATCCATCCCATGATAAGCAGGGGGCTGGTTGTTTTATGTATTCATTTGTATACAGTCAAGAAGATGAATTTGCAAATCAGCTTGTTGAAGAGTAGGTTGATGTTCCAAGTTTTTCTTCTTAGATGACATTGCAGACATTGTTGATTTGCCTATATATGATGAATATTATGATGATTGTGATGTTGACTTCCTAGAACAACTAGTTGTATGTTCTCTATCAAAAAATGTTCCTTTTCAACAGTGTAATGAGAGAAATCAGCCTACATAACACAGTTACAAAGAAGAAAATATTGAATCAACTAAAGAGAATTCTTTACCTTTATGTTTTTCTTCATTTAAATTATTGAAAGAAAATTCTAAGATTATCATTGAAGCAAATAAATGTTTGTTAATGCCAAATTACACTCATTCACTAAAAAAAATTGACAAGAAATTTCAGAAATCTTCTCATGTGTTTGATGACCCTGTTACTTATTATGTAGAAGGTCTTGTCAGTACAAAATTGTAGCCATTGGTCGAAGATGAATCTAAAAATGAGTGTGTTTAGCAATCCAAAGAAATTGAAAAATGTGCATATGACAACAGTGAAGAAAATGAAGAAGATTTTGAATCAGGTGAAAGAACCTTGCCATTGTGTTTTTCTTCTTTCAAATTGATGAAACAAAATGTTTATATTGTTTCAAATCATAAATCCTCCATGCATGATGTTGAATATGAAGAGATCAATGGACTTTCAAATGAAAACTATATTCCATTATGTTTTTCTTCCTTTGAATTGTTGAAAAAAAATCATGATATAACAGAGGAAGCAGGGAAGTCTAACTGCATTCATAGTGGAACTGTTTTACATGAGAAAATTGTTATTAGTGAGGAAGACCAACAACCTTCTCATACATTTAATGACCATGTTGATTATCACATGGAAGTTTTTCTCAATTCATATTTGTAGCCCGTGCTCAACTACCATCTTGGAAATAAAGATGATGGTCAATACACGTTTGTGTTAGATATGGATTTCTTTCCACCAGGGGTTTCATTTCATCCAACACTCTCTTCTGATTCATAAGATTGTTATTTCCAATAGTCTCAACATATTTTTCAGCTTCTTGGTGGCAATCAACAGGTTCAATCACATGAAAACAAGAATGCAGTGGAAGGGGTGAAACATGATTGTTGTTTTCTGCATTTTATAGAACATCCATTTGTAGTTTTGATGGAGGTAGTAAACAGTCCAAACGTTTTTAATTTTTTGAGATTTGGATTTATGGATGAATTTTTGAATGAATTATCAATAAAATGGATTTGGAGCAAGCAAGTGCAAAGAAAAAAATCAGTGGATAAAATGTTGTCATGGCTTCATTGGCATTATGATTTCACTTGACTGGTAGTTCATTTTAGTAGTTAGGGTAGGTAGGAGTGTGCGAATAAGCTTGTTGGTTAAGCATTTTTCAGTTTGTATTCCAGTAGTGTGTACAATCAGATTTTAGCAGTGTATTCAGTGTTCAGTATTCAGTTCAAAGTAGTGTGCAGAGTTTGGTTTTTAGCAGACACTGGTGACAGGTTGGAGCAGCGTACACAGACATGTTTTGGGAGCATCCGAATGGATCAAGCATTGGGTCGATGAGTTATTTTCTACCTCACTGGGAGAAAAACATCTCCATTTGGAGCCTATGTTATCACATGCTAATTTGAATTATTTTTTCCCAAAGAATCTTGTCCTTATGGTAACTTTCCACTCATATTTTAAAACTTTTTCACCAGCTCTGTCAAGATCCCATCACCTAAATCCTTCACTCAAATAATCATCCAAAATATTCATGTCCTCCATGAGTAAAAAATTTGGCAAATATCCCAAACCTATACCTAGCCTGAATGCTTATCTAAATCCATTAGTTCCATCACTTCATTCATTTTTTCTCTTATTTTCATATTCCCATTGAAAATAAAAAACATTCCTTTTATTAAGAACCCTTATATTATCCACAAAGTCATGTGTTAAACCTCATATGCCCAAAGTCCTTAGAAAATAGAAAAGGGTTTATTATTATTAATATAAATATTTTTATATTAAACATTTATATTAATATTTATATTAATATTTGATCTCATATTTAATTTATGGCTGGGCACAAATCTAAATTTATAATGTGGAAAATTCAAAGGGTGGATGGAGGGCGCACATACATATCGAGAGTAGAATTTAACGCAGAGGTTAATTATGTGAAGGCGGGCTGATATATAAACCAACGGTTTTTTTGGGGGGAGACGTGTCCTTAAGTGGTGAATATCGTGGGTAAACATAGTGTGGATTAAACCACTCCATCCCAAGCCCAATATAATAAATGAAATCATTTGTCATATAGTTTATGTGCGAGATATTTTCCAGGATTGCATTTCAATAATAATTATGGAATTTCCAATAAATGAGATTCTTCCTCACCGTGAAAAGGTTTTATAGAGGTAAAATTTAAGTTTTACAAATTAAAGAGATTAATGTTTAGTTCCATGGAAAAGAATTAAATGGGAAGATGCACGTGAAAGGAGAACTTGGATAATTATTTATCTGAAGGTTTCACATAAGTAAAAGAAGAAGATCAAAAGTATTTTACCAAACATGGTAAACAAGACATGGTTTTCAAAACCATGGGAAACAAACCAGTAAATGGTTTTCACAGTGAAATGATAAATTGGAAAAAAAAAGAAACAATAAATGTTTTTCACAGTGATATGGTAAATTGGAAAAAAAGACACAGTAAATGTTTTTCACAGAGAAATGGTAAATTGGGAAAAACAAGACATGGTTTTCAAAACCATGGGAAGTAAGCAATAAACAGTTTTTCAAAACCATGGGCATGAATTAAATTATGGAAATTTGGTTTTAAAGGATAAAAAATATTTGGGAATTATTTTTATTCAAATATATTATTGCCAAATATTTAAGGAAAATATGGATAAATAAAATCAGAATTGGAAAAATTACAAGTGACATTTCAAAGAGGATGTGGTAGTCAATTTCCGCAGCAGTTGAGACTTATAGTACGATTTTTAGATGAACCAAAATGAGATTTCAAAATTCAAAGGAGGTTATTGTCAAGCATGGACCCTAGAACATTAAACTTGTTCATTTTTCACACAGGTGTCACAGATTGGGAGATTCAAGGGAATCTTGGAGCCATATTTTTCTCTTATGATTTCTTGTTCAAGACATATTTTTGTGACACATATTCCGGCCAATTGGAGATGAATTTTAAGAAAATGAGAGAGGTTTTTCTTCAGAACGAGATTATCAATAAAACCCATTATCATATTTTACAAATATATTAAGGTTTGATAATTACAGGTGGCGTTTTGAATCCCATTTTTTCTCCTAAAAAACAAGAGATCAATTAAATGTGCCATGTTCTATTTGTAACTGTTTCTATTTTGGGTAAGAAGATGAAATGTTTTAGTTCAGCTATTGTAATCAGTTTCTAATTGAAAGGAACTCAAAATTGTATAAATGATAGAGGTTTTGAATGCATTAATGTTGGCAGAAGTGCAAGGGCACCTTTCAGTTGTTTCTGAAGTCAATTGTAATTTTCTGGAGCTGAATTGAATATATATGCAGAAGATTTTGAAGTCTCTATGAAAAGATTCTAATGGTGGTGATATGAGTTTTGTCTCCTTTCATTGTATCTATTTCCTGTGTTCTTTAATTCCATTTGCATTTTCTTCTATTTAAATTGGAGAGTTAAAGGCCCATAATTCATCTTGTGATGCTCTTGGCTTAAGTAATTCAAACTGTGTGTATTCCTTATTAACTAACTCATAATTCATTTCAGTAATTCTCTGATGCATTTATTTGTTTTCTCCTTCCTCTTAACACTATGATTAAGATCAATTTACAACTCAGATTCAATACCTCATTTAGCCTTTATCCTATGGAGAGTTCTACCAGCCAGTCATTGTTTTCATTCACTTTCAGAATTTTGACTCCATAGCCCGAAGTGTCCCTCCCCTTCCTTGCCAACAACTTTATAAAAACCCCCAAAACAAACTAAATCTAGCCACTGATTTCCAAAGAAATATCAAGTGACATGAGATAGCCCTCTCTGAGTTGAGTAGGTTAGTGCCCAGCTCTAAAGTAGGTTGAAATAGTTACCTCTATCGTTTTTCTATTAGTCGGAAAAATTTTACAGAGTTGTAAAAGAACCCATGGGATAAATGAAGATCCCTTTGAAACCATATGCAAGGCCTGCCAAGCAGAGACCTTACAGATTGAATCCCAAGTACAAGTAGAAAGTTAAGATTGAATTAGATAGAATGTTGGAAGTAGGAATCATAGAACCTGTTGAAGAATCTAAATGGATCAACCCTAAGGTTGTCCAATATAAGAGGTAAGGAGAAATCAAAATCTGTGTAGATCTAAGGAAACTGAATGATGCATGTTTACATGATCCATTTCCTACACCTTTTACTGACAAGGTTCTAGATAATGTAGGAGGACATGAAGTCTATTCATTTACAAATGGATTTTCAGGCTATTACCGGATCAGAATTGCTAAGTCGGAAAAACATAAGACCACATTTGCAACATAATGAGGCTCTTTTCAGTACATTGTGATGCCTTTTGGTCTGAAGAATGCACCAACCATATTTTCCAGGGTGGTTTTTAAGAACCAAATATCAATATAGCATAGAAAAATCTCAGAATAAGTACTCAACGCATTGAAAAAGAGAGAATTTCAGATAATAAGCCTCTTTGAGGGGGAAACCTCCTTTTACCCCACATAAATGTTCAAGTACAAGATGATTCCAAATGAAAATGTCTCCTTGGTATATATAGGAGACTAGCAGGTATAATTACAACTAATGGAATAAAACTGACATAAATAAAATAACATTACTAATGTAATATGCCCCAATTGAGGGGTAATGAGCCAATATTAGGGCTTAACATGCCCCTCCCCTTGAGACAAGTGTTGTCCACAATGATTGAGTAACTCTGGATGCTTCTGTATAAAAGACTCATCTTCCCAAGTGGAATCTTCAGCTAGTAGTTTCTTCCATTTAATGAGATACTCTAAAATAGATCTATTCCTTAGCTGGCGAATTCTTGTGTCAGTGATGGCTTCAGGCTCCAATATAATTTTTCCTTCCTCATCAATTTGTGGCAATATAGTTTGAACTGGGATCTTGTCACCTATAACCTTCTTTAAGCATGAAACATGGAAAACTGGGTGTACTCGTGAAGATGCACGCAACTCCAATTTGTATGTCATAGTACCAATCTTTTGCAACACCTTATAAGGGACATAGTACTTTGGTGATAATTTATTATCCTTCTTGGCTTGCTTGAGGGACATCTGTTTGTATGGTTGTAGTCTTAAAAACACCCAATCCC
>ML782782.1:710214-733611 GCA_009831015.1 Picea engelmannii
CCAATATCTTGGTTACCCATTTTTGTTGTTCTTCTGAAGATAGTCTTTGTTCCAAGAAGTATTTAATACTATCATGATCTATTTTGACCTTGAAGTGCCTACCTATTAGGTAAGGACACCATTTCTTCAATGCATGTAGTATTTCCATCATTTCCTTCTCATAAATGGTCTTCTGTAAGTCCTTTCCCTTGAGTGGTTGACTTTAAAAAGCCAGCGACATTCATTCTTGCATTAGGACAACACCAATTCCATTTCTCGAGGCATCACATTCCACAATAAATGTTTTTGTGAAGTCTGGAGTGGTCAAGACAGGAGCTTTGCACATCACGTCTTTAAGTTGTTCAAAACCTTTAGTTTCCTATGGAGTCCATGAAAATGCATCCTTCTTAGTTAGTGTCATTAAAGGTGCTGCTATTCTTCCATAGTGCCGAACAAACTTGCGGTAGTAACTTGTCAAACCCAAAAATCCTCTAAGATTATTCAATTTTTGAGAATCGACCAGTCCATCATGGAAATAATCTTGTTAGGGTCTACCTTGACACCTTCATTAGATACAATATGACCCAAATACTCTAGCTCCTTCACTCCAAAAAAACATTTGGATGGTTTGGCATATAGTTGTTTCTCCTTTAGTAGTTGTAGCACCTTGTCAACATGTCGCACATGATCCTCCCAAGACTTGCTATAGATTAGTATATCATCAAAAAATACTAACACAAATTTTCGAAGGAAGGGCTTCAAAATGGAATTCATCAACCCTTGGAATGTGGAAGGTGCATTTGTAAGGCCAAAAGGCATGACCAAAAATTCATAATGTCCTTCATGAGTTTGAAATGTTGTTTTTTGGATATCTAAATCCTTCATTCTAATATGATGATACCCTGAACGGAGATCCAATTTTGTGAAATAGATTGCTCCATGTAGTTCATCTAACAATTCATCAATGACGGGAATGGGAAACTTATCTTTAATAGTGATTTTGTTGATCTCTCTATAATCTCGACACATACACCATGAGCTATCTTTCTTGAATACCATTACCACTGGTGCAGAATAAGAACTTTGATTAGGTCTAATAATTCCATCCTCTAACATTTCTTCAAGCATGTGCTCAATTTCACTCTTTTGGGCATAAGGGTATCTGTGTGGCCTGATGTTAGGAGGAACACTCCCAGGAATTTGGTGAATTTCATGATCATGATTTTGAGTGGGTGGAACATCTTTGGGAATATCTTCAAATACTTTGGAATGCTTATCAATGATCCCTCAGAGATCTTGAGGAATATATGGCGTATATGTTTGAACATCTAGTGAGCATAGTTATGCAATAACACCTTGATGCCCCTTTTTCAATAATTTTGTCATGCCATTAGAGCTTATCACCTTACCGGGTTTCCCTGCGATACCTCTTAACTCAATTTCTTTTCCTTCCAATGAAAATTTCATGAAAATTTCTTGAAAATTAAAAGCCATTGTCCCTAATGATTGTAGCCATTGGATTCCTAGTACAACATCAACACCACCCATGGGTATAGCAATCATTGGACTATTCATTACATATTTCCCCGAAGTCAGATTGATCTTATTGCATTTTCCTGAGCAATTGATAGTTCCTCCATTTGCAATCATTACTTGGAACTATGGCGCTGGATATACAAAGCAATTGAGAGCTTTGACTAATTTATAGTGAATGAAATTATGAGTACTGCCAGAATCAATTAGGACTATTACCTTTTTCTTTTTGATGTATCCTTTGATCTTGAGGGTTTGAGGAGTGCTAATTCCAACCAATGCATTACATGATATCGTGGGAGTCAACTCTTCAGATGAAATTGCTTCTACATTTTCATCTTGAGATGGTTCTTTTTCTTGTTCTTCTTCCTCTTCACAATATATGTAGAATAATTTCTTCTCACCACACTTATGTCCCTTATTGTACTTCCTGTCACAATTAAAGAATAATCCTTTTGATTTTCTTTCCTACAATTGTTGAGGGCTCAACCTTTTAGGTTGAGGTGTTTTAGAAGAAGGAGCATTATTCTCTCTATAGATGTTAGGATTGGTCCTTCTAGTAGCCATAGCCATATTTTTAATTTCAACATTTCTTGCCACCTTAAATGCATTCTCCAATGATTTGGGTTCCCAAAGGCGAACCTCATGTTGAATGTTATCCTTTAAAGTTCCTATGAATACATCAATCAAGTGCCCATCTGGAATATATGTTACCTTTATATTCAATCTTTGGAAGTTCTCAGTGTGCTTGGTAACTGAACCCTTTTGCTTGAGATTTATCAATTGGCTAAAGAAGGTATTGCTCCTTGTATCCTCATAGTGTTCTATCATTTCTTCCATGAGAATTGTCCAAGTTACAAGTGATTTGCGAGAACAAAGCCATCGATACCATAGAAATTGATTGGGTTCTAAATATAAAAAAGAAATTTGTACCTTTTGTGTATGTGGCACATTATGTAGATCAAAGAATTGCTCCA
This sequence comes from Picea engelmannii, assembly GCA_009831015.1. NCBI lineage: Eukaryota > Viridiplantae > Streptophyta > Pinopsida > Pinales > Pinaceae > Picea > Picea engelmannii. The sequence continues at coordinate 712,704 of ML782782.1, forward strand.
TCTGAAGTATTCATGTGATTGGGTCCTTGCCATCAAACTTCCTCCTATTTAGCTTAGGAACATGGTTGGTCTTCAACCCAAAGTTGGAGTTTATCCATTCTTGATTCACCTTCCTTGTGTCCTCATCATGAATTTCATGGGATACATTTTCACTTTCCAGTGTCCTCTCTATTAGGAAATTTTTCAATCCTTCCATGATATCCCCTTTTAAACCATCCATATTAGTATCCAACTTAGCTTCCATTGAATCCATCATCTCTTATAGTTCATATTTGGTTACTATCTTCTTTTGTAAATCATTTATGTCTCTATGGATTTCTTCACCTTCATCAAGAGTCCAAGTAGGATTGTATGGAGGCTTATTTGGTGTAGAATTTCCCTTTTTTGGTGGCATGTTGGCCAGGTATCACTTTAAACCTTGATTTTGAGGTGGTTCTGCTAGACAATCTTCCTTTTATTATATCTCCAAAATTTTGTCCCTTCTGAGTATGAACTTTTATTTTTTGTAGGTCTCTGATATTTCTTCTCTTCAACGCAATAGGTCTGATAAAAATTGGATGTGCCAAGTGGAATTTACGGTAACTTCCACGCAACTTGCTGATTTTTGGCCTTTCCAGGAGATCTCACTTGTATAGCATGTCCCACACAAAATAATTGATATAAAATTCTGAAACTCATACCAAAACTACTACAGGCTGTCCACTATCCAATACAACTAGTCTCACTCAATTTGGATACTCTAGGAATAATTTATGATTTTTTTACCTGGAACACCTGCTTGAGACTAGTCAATAGGACTAGTCAGATACCCTATATTCCATAGGGTGTATCTACAAATTTAAGATGACCCAGAAGCTGAAAATTCTACCAAAGATACCTTACTAATTTTTGAGAATATCCTCCATATTTAAGGGTATGAAACATTACAGAAAATGTTTTATAGCGAAAATTCTTCAATGACTCAATTTAGGATGATTCCATAACCCTATCTTATAAAGGTTGTATCACCGAAAGTATAAGGCCTCAAGAGTTGAAATCGTAACCCAACGTACATTGATCTATCTACAAAATATCCTCCAAGTCATTCCTTCTGAATCAGTGTAGAAAAAACGTTATAGAAAAAATTCCACGATGTCTCAGATGTAGCAGCGAAACCCCAAGACCTTGGGCTTTGATACCATATGTTAAGAACCAAATATCAATATATCATAGAAAAACCTTAGAATAAGTACTCAACGCATTGAAAAAGAGAGAATTTCAGATAATAAGCCTCTTCAAGGGGGCAACCTCCTTTTACCCCACATAAATGTTTAAGTACAAGATGATTCCAAATGAAAATGTCTCCTTGGTATATATAGGAGACTAGGAGGTATAATTACAACTAATGGAAAAAATCCGACATAAATAAAATAACATCACTAATTTAATATGCCCCAATTAAGGGGTAATGAGCTAATATCAGGGATTAATAGTGGTGGTCGAAGCATTTAATGAATTTTTACACAAGTTTTTGGAAGCATACTTTGATGATTGGACCATTTTTAGCCTACTGAAAAATCATATTGAATGTTTGAGATTAATGTTAGATAAGTGTAGGCAATGTCAGATTGCCCTGAACCTAAAGAAGTGTATTTTATTTTCACCTTTTGGAGTGTTGTTAGGACATATTGTGTGTAAGCAGGGGTTGTTGGTATATCCTTCCAAGATCACTATCATTGTTGATCTACCTCCTCCTACTTCAATTAGAGAGCCACACTCTGCATTGGGACACACTAGATACTACAAAAAGTTCATAAAGGGATATGCACAGATAACAACACCTATGGAGAAGTTATTAAAGAAATATAGTAAGTTTCAATGGATAGAGGAATGCCAGCAGAGCTTTGACACACTAAAGCAGAAAATGGTCACTACGCCTATTTTGGTTTTCCCAGACTGGAGTAAGGAATTCCATGTTCATTTCGATGCTTCATCCATTGCATTAGGATCAATTTTAGCATAGACAGGTGTAGGAGAGATTGACCACCCTATATCCTTTTCTAGCAAGAAGCTTTCTACATCTGAAATAAATTATACTACCACTGAAAGAGAAGGCTTAGCTATGGTATACGTGCTGCAGAAGTTTAGACACTACTTGTTGGGAGGACATTTTAAGATGTTCACTGACCATTTTTCATTGAAGTACTTAGTCAACAAGCCAGTGTTGGGGGGAAGAATATGCAGATGGCTATTATTATTCCAGGAATATGATTTTGAGATTGTGGTCAAGCCAGGGAGAATGAATGAGGGACCTGACCACTTATCCAAGTTAGAACATGAACAAGAACTTACCAGTTTGGATGATACACTACTAGATGCAAAATTGTTGGCCATCAATAAATTTGATGATCACTTCGCTGAGATAGTCCAGTTCTTGTCCACAGGAATGGCACCTTGTGAATGTACAGTCATTCAGAAGAAACAATTGGTAGTCTGTGCTGCATATTTTCAACTTATAGCTGGAAATTTATATAAGATGGGACTAGATGAGATCTTGAGGAGATGTGTTATGGAGGTAGTAATACCATTGATTCTAGCAGAAGAACATGAAGGCATCACAGGAGGACAATATTGCAGGGAAAGAAACAATGCAGAAGGTTCTAAGAGCTAGCCTCTAGTGACCCACTTTACATAAGGATGATAAGGAATACTACAGAGCCTATAATGTATGCCAAAGGATAGGGAAGCCATTTAGAAGGGATGAAATTCCTTTAGCACCTCAACTAATTTTACAATCATTTGAGAAATGGGCTATTGACTTTGTGGGACCTATCAACCCACCAGGAAGGGGCACACGAGCTCAATAAATCATCACTGCTATAGAGTATTTGACCAGATGGGAAGAAGCAAGGGAAGTTAAAGACTGTAGTGAAGCTACAGCTGCTCGATTCATCTTTGATTATATCATAACTAGATTTGGATTCCCAAAGATCCTTATGAGTGATCAAGGCACACACTTCATCAACAAAAATATTGAAGCCTTGACTCAGGAGTTCGAATTTCACCATCATAAGAACACACCATACCACCCACAGGTGAATGGTATAGTTGAATATTTCAATAAAATCATGGAGACATCACTGACAAAGATTTGCAGTGTTAACATAGATGACTGGTATTTACGAATTCCAGCAGTATTATGGTCTTATTGAACTACTTGCAAAAATTTAACAATGCAGACTCCCTTTAAGTTAGTGTATGTCCAGGAAGAAGTAGTACCTATGGAATATTTGGTTCCTAGCTTAAGAATTGCAGCACTATTCAAGACAGGCTTGCGCATTTGATAGAATTAGAAGAAGACAGGTTTATTGCAGGATTTCATCAGCAGGTGCAAAAAGAACGAGAAAAGGCTTACCATGACAAACATATCAAGAAGAAAGCATTTAAGCAAGGATATTTGGTACTTTTATATGACAACAAGTTCATGAAGCATCCACAAAGTTCAGGACACATTGGCTTTGGCCATTCAAAGTTGCCTATGTTACATAAGGAGGAGTTGCACAGTTGAAGAAACTTAATGGAGAATGGAAGGATGGTTTAGCAAGTGGGAGTCGGTTGAAGTTGTATTGTGACAACCATCTGCCTCGTAGATCTCAGTAAAATCATAGGAAGAAGGGTCTAGGTACCAAGTGAAGTTGAAATTGGGTACCAGACACAAAAAGGCATTCTACACACAATAGGGAGGGACAACATAAAAAGCATAGGCTTCTCTGTGTAGTTTGCAATTGAAGTAATATGGGAAGCTCAATCTTTCAGTGACCCGAGACAAGTCACATGTGAGTGTTAGGGGCCTGTTGGCCCTTTGTTAGGTATTAAGGAAGAATAAAGACAAAGTACAAAGTGCATGAAAGACACATAAACCAAGGAAGGGTCGAAGTGGGTAAAGAAGAAGAAAATAAGGAATGGAGTAAGGAAAAACAAGTCGTTGAAGGAGAATATCAAGGAAGACAAAGAATCAAAGAACATATATCGCATATAACTCAATAAGTGGAAGAAGATAATAATGGGTGCTTTGGAGCACCTCACAAAAAATAAGGAAGAATAGGCTGGTGAATCCCTTAAAATGCAGGTGATGTGGACCTAGGGTTTTGACATCTAGGGTTTTGACACTTAAAATTTGGTCTAAGGTTGTCCAAGAGTCATGTAATGTATAAATAAAGGTCTAGAATACTTGAGAGGGTTGCTCATTGTTGGTTATAATTGGTGATTGTTGATCATTGGTTGTAATTGTCAAGAGAGATAATTGTTTTGCATTTGTATTCTGGATCTTCAGTCGGGTATGAAGATCAGCCTTGCAGCTGGGTGCATAGGGAGGGGAGAGAAAGAGAAAGAGACAGAGAGAAATATATGTAGCTAAGTGCATAGATAGAGTTGTATGTTTTCATCTAATATATCAAAAAACACAATTCTGTGGACGTATCCCTAGGGAGAGGGTGAACCACGTAAATCTTGTTGTTATTTGTGGTTGATGTTGTGTTGTTCTCTATCTTTTCTACTATGATTGCATTGTTGTTCCTTATTAAAGATAGAAGGTAAAAGATAACTTAGCGAAGATAAGTATAATATTGTTAAAGAATATCTAGGTTACACTGTATTTTTGTTCTAGAATCACTTTGCATTTCCTCTAGTTGTAGACACATGTGTCCTGCAATCCCCCTATTGATGCTTCAGGTGAGACTTCATCTTCTTCACAGGTTTTTCCAAAAGGGCCAGTAGTTAGGGTTTTTTGGTGCGTTGTTTGAGTTGAACCCTGGGTCTGCCCCTATGCCAACACTATTCTAGCCTTCGTTAGCAACTAATGTTGTCAACACATGCTTCAGAGTGCAACAAGTAAAATCAAATGATCTATTGTTACACACCTATTTGTCACACTTACGTGAGGCAGCATTTGTTATAATCCCTATACATGTTGGGGGAGAAATTTATCATAGGAGGGTCAAAATACTATGTGCACATGTATTATTCATTTTTGTTGAAAAAAGGAAATTTATTTAGTGTGAGAATCCACCTCACATGTAGTTTCCTAATATCAAGGAGACGTTGAGAGTCTCATGGATGGTTGAGACATTTTATCAAACCAATATCCTAATTTGATGGATATTGAGAGATATTTCCTCCCTAAAATCCTTGAGAGATATTTCCTCCCTAAAATCCTTGAGAGATATTTTTCCCCTTAAAATGTTGGAGATCCCAATTTAGTGTATCTAGTGAGTGATCTTCTCCATGGTGGTTAATCCTCCAACTAATATATAATGAGGGCCTTCTAAGGTGAAAAGGAGGAATATCAAACCTTTGATCTTTTGAGGAAGTAGTTCATAGCATCATACCTATAGTCTTGTGTACTTGATCTCTTTTCAATTCCCTGTCTTCTCTATTACATGAGTGTCGATCTCCTTCTTGGGTAAGTTTTAATCCTTTTTGCCTCTATTTCCTCGTATTTTTTGACTCAGATCTTTGCATCATAGTCTTTTGTGTTTTCTTTTGACTTTGATTGATTGATTTTTTTTTTTTATCACTTTTTTTGGCCTATTTTGAATTATTATCTCTTATCAAATTGTGAAAAGTTCATACTTGCCAAGGTTAACCTGGCCTTTTGGCACAATCTTTATTGTCAACAGTTTGATCTTTGTTATTTGCAAGTTTTCAAACTTTTGTCATTTTCATTCCAATAATTTCCAAGTATTTCACTTGTTTATTTTGGAGTTCTTTTCATTGATTTGAAGATTGTATAGGTTGCGTCAAGCCTTGTTATTGACTTTCTTGCTATGTTCTCTTGGGAAAACGTTTGATCCCGTGAGGGTATTCCTAGACTCTTTGGCCACTTTTTTGTTGATTTTCTTGTTTGTTGGTCCTGAACTCTTTTGCCTTGCTGCAACTTTGCATTGATTATTCATCTTTGTTTTTGAGGTTTTCAAAAAAGTGATTTCCCTTCTCATTTTACATATTTGGGTTCTTGTTTGAACTTGTGTAGGAGGCATTTTTGCATTTGCATTTTTGAGTTCTTGCTTGAGTGCATGTTTTTTTTGGATTTATTTCTTCGTAATCCTTTTCTTCGACATTTAAATATTTCATTGAAAGTAAGGAAGAAAAAAAAATTACAGTTGAAATCATTTCATTGCATTTAAAAAAAATAAAAATCTTGCATTCTAGTTAGTGGTTGGAGAATTTTTGAGCCTGCATTTTGAAAACCTTTCTTTGTCTTATATAAAAAACACATTTTGCATTAAAAGAGTAGTTCATGTTTCTTTCATTGAATGTTACACTTGTTTCTTTGCTTGAAACCACTTGCTCCTTTCTGTATATAGGGGTCATCGAAACTAAAGATTGCATCCCATTCATTTTTTTCTTTTGAAGTCTTCCTTGGATTTAGAGTGATAACACCATATAGTTTCACTTCCATTTACCCTTTTGAGTACAAACAACCATAAAAGGAACAAGTGCACAATCTAAAATGAATTAGGCTTCTTTCTTTTATAGAAAACCAACAGGTCTAGGATTTTAGAGCCTTAGTTGTAGGTTGGAGAGTAAATCCTCCAAGGCCACTGAAACAAGACTTTAGAACACTAAAGAGTGACAAAATATAACTGTCGTATAGGAATAGCTAGGAACCCCCTCTAACAAAGGGGATAAACATGAGTTCACATGAAAAAGAGAAGTGTATATTACCCCTCCAAATCTTAACCAATCATAGTGGAAAGAGCATATATTGGGGGTTTCTCTTCAGTGTTACTGGTTCATTTGGTCTTAGTGTTTTGTGAATCTAGAATCCGTTCAAGGTCCTCGGGAGTATCACCAAACTACTTTTCTTCAGTCCTCTTGAAGAGATTCTTACTTGGTTATCCTTCCCATACGTTCGGTCCCGGCCATCGATTGTACCCCCTAAGGCCGAGTGCGAGTTCGTAACCCTAGTAACCTAACTAGATATCTACAGAGGTGATTGTGGGGTGTTTCCCATGATACTTGGGATAGATGTTGTATCACACTTTTAGTACCCTTGGAGGGTGACCCCATGAATCATGTTTTAATTTCACCAAGAAGGGTTGTTACATGGTGGTCTAGGTGTTAACGCTCTGTAAATTCCTAGAGGTTGTCAGAGTAGAAGAAATTTACAAGAGGTAACTTTATCCAAACACTTCGAAACTAGAATCTAGCCCTACCAGCTTCAGAGAGGGATCTCTTAGTATGATTTAGCTATGTTTTAACTTTGAGATATTAGGCTAGTTAAACAAAATAAGATTGAATGGTTTGTTGTTGTTTTTGTTAAGTTGGCTGAAAAGGGTTTTACGCCTCCATTGGGCTATGGGGTCTGTATTATAAAGATAGAGGTCTAAACAAAAGTTAAAAGATTCTTTATATAGGGCAAGATAATGCATTCATTGAATTCTTTAGCAGTAAAGTGATGAATAGTAGAAAAGATGAGAATATCAATTAAAGAAAAGAAGCATTTAAGAATTTCTTCACTATAATATCAGAAAGATAAACATTAAGATCTTTCAAAGACGGAAACAAGGTATAAAAAGATAAATCCTGCAACATGCACTACTTTTAAAAGATTAGATTAGAAAACAATATGACAACTGAGGGAGAAAAACGTTTAACATAGAAAAGAAAACATCACCAATGAATAACATGTGATAATCCTGTGAAACGTCCCTTTGTATTATTGGAAGATCTCTTGATAAAAATTACAGTCTTTCTGACTTACAGGGCATAAAGATCAACCCTCGGTACTTCAAATTTTGAAGTATTTATAATAAAAAAATTACATATGATCCTGTCATTAAAGATCAGGACGTGGCAAATTCTAAATTTAGCTAACTAACTCAACAAGATACAAAAATTTAGGAATTGTTTGATGACTTGTTGAAATCTTCATGCTGATTTCTGGGGTAAACCATTAGTGAATCCTCTGCAAGACCTCGTCTGATTAGATAACTGACTAGGATTGGACACCTCATATCCTACTCGATCAGATTGCATAGCTCTTCCCATCGAAGGTGACTAGGAATGACGACTTTGAGTAGTCCTCAGTATACTTCATCCATCCCTGTATACATGGAAAAATTTGGCTTGATGATGAAAATGTACTGGATCTTGTGATGTATGTTGATGTCTGACTGTAAAGATTCTAAGAATGCCTTTCCTGTGATACTGTCCTATATTCCCAAGAATTTCAAGCTATCTTTGGCGACTGTGGCTAGCTTCTTTTTATAATCAGAAAGTTTCATTAACTTGTCATTTATGAGCATTAAGTCAGGGAGGCCTTTATTCTGTAGAGCTTCAATTTTACTGAAAATGTTTTGCACTCCTATGTCCATAGTCTGGACTTTTTCCTTGTGTTGTAGCATCAATCCTCTTTTGGTCAGGACCCTCTTGACCTCGAGGATGGTTTTTGTCCTATCTTCAATTTTCAAATCCTCTAACTCTTCTCTGGTTTTTGAATTTAGGAATTTAATGATCTCAGTGGCTTCTGTGGGGATCTCTCCCAGTTCTCCTCTTATTTTCTCAATATCCTACTTGCTTCTTTTCACTAGTTCATTTTGCTCGAACATGATTTGTACCATAGGCCATATTTCATTTATGGATTTGGTGATATTCATCCAGACACTTTCCTTGACCTCGGTAAGTGTTTTTCCTGCCACTGTTTGCTTTTGAAGCTGTTGTAATTCCTGTTTGAGCTTGTCTGATGTTTGTTTCTCCTTGGAGTAGCTGGTTTGGTAAGAAGACTTGAGTTCCTGAAGGTTCTCAACCTCTTTTTTAAGTTTGCTAATCTCTGTCTCTTGCAAATTTATCTCTTCCATGGATTTTTCCACTTCTACTATTTTCTCCAGAGCTGTTAGTGGAGTTGCTGAGGGAATTTATGTTGCAGATGATGCGCTTACTCTTGTGAGTGGAACTATGCTCAATGGAATGACTTCCATAGGATTTGATTGTTTCTTCTCTTTCAATAACCTTTCTAGCTCTGTTTCCATCTCTTTCAACTGTGCATTATGCTCCATCATCAACTTGAGCATCTCATCCTTTTCCCCTTCTGTCTTAGCTATCTCCTTTGCATGTGCATCTTCCGTTGGCGGAAGTTTCAACTGTTTCCTCAGAGATGCTATATCGACATTTTTATTTTTTAGCATCTCCTCGACTGCTTTCACATTCGAGGGGTCATACCCGATCTTGAGGACCAATTCTTCCAACGTCTTAATTCTGTTATCCTTTGCAAAGGATGCTATCTTTTCTAATTTTAGCTATGTCTAAACATTGCTCAGAGATACATGTAATTAGCAACCGTAGTAGAAGCATTTGCCAACATGGAGAAAACCATTTCTCCAGTTTTCCTGTGTAGATCCATCTAATCAGCGGGATGGACATCTCTAGTATGAAACTCAAATGTTTCTCTTTTGTAATCAGTGATGGCTTTCGGGTCTAGCACTTGTGCCTGCAGAAAAGCCATGTGCATTCTACCCTTCTCTGTATCAAATGTAGACAACAGTTTGTGTTGTGTCGTTGATGTCTGTTTCCAAAATTGAGCATAAGTATTGTTGGTCAACATCTAATTTTTCTTTTTGATCAGGTCATACTTCTCAAAAACACTCAACTTTGGTCCTACTTTACTTGGTTGATCAACTAGTGGAGTATTCGTGGGCTTATTAGGAAAAATTGTAGACATGATCTGCTTGTTGCTTGTGATAAGAAGTGACCAATCATCTTTCATAGTTGTAGTGGATTGGATTTCCTTTTCACCAGCCATGTCAGGTGTATGACTAGCTTTTGGCCTTTTGGTGTGTAATTGGAAATCTTCAGTTGAGACTTCGGTGATGGAAGGTGAAGTATCCTTCCTAGATATTTTCTCTTTGGGAACCTGTACTGTAGTTGTCTGTGAGATGGTGACCAAAGGGTCCTACTATTCTATCTCTACCAGAGTGTTCAGCTCCCATTATGTTTGATTTGCAAACTTCTCTATCTCAGGCTTGGGTGTATGAACATATGGAACATTTTTATTTTTAATCCTCATCTCAGAAATTATCCCGCGCAGATCATAGTGCCATATGAAACTAACATGAAACTTCATTTCTTTCAATAGTATATCTGCTTCCTCCCCGATGCCTCGACTATTGCAAATGAAAGACCCTATTTGCCCTTTAATTCTAAGCTATTGTTTCTTTTTCAGAGACACAAAATGTATGCCATCAGAGTTAATCATTTGCCTTATGTACTCCAGGGAAAATATCCTCACGGGTAGATACTTGGGTAGTTTGTATGGAGCTAACTCACATCCATATACTCTGATCTTGGTGTGGTTTTGGTAAAGATACCAGTCTCCATTTTTTGCAAGGTCTGAGAGGTGTAAGATCCTCTGAATCTCCTCATTTATTCTTGGTTCAGGTCTGCCACTAAGCATGTCTACCACTGGATGGTAGAGCTGCTCGATAAACTGTTTGAAACTAAACTCTGTTGAATTATGTATGAGTAGTGAAGTCCAAGTTGTTACCGCCTGTGGTCTCCCGTCCTTGTCCATTTTATTCATTGAAAAGGAGAACCTATCTGCTTGAAAGAAAGTGAACATGTAGGCCAGTATTGAGGAATACTGAAACATGCCTTCTGAGGAAAAATTTGAGAACTGCTCATGAATACTATCTGCCAAGAAAGTGTTGTAGTCGAACTGAGTAGTGGGTCCTTCTTTTGTGGAGAAGATGGACAAAAAACCCAATATGGGTTCATCCACCCATTGGTCGGAAAAATAACCAAACATAGCACAGAGTGATGAAATGACTTGTTTCCCTTCTTTTAGTACAAGGAGGAAGGGTACGGGGGATTTGTCTTGGGGAGCTGAGCAACTTGAGGGAGGAAAAGCTTGAAAATCTGGGCTCTCTGAGGGAATGATAGTTTCTGGTACAAGTCTGTGATGACTTCAAGATTGAAAGGGGAGGCAAATTTAGTTCTGGGTATCTGCACCATCTGATCAATGGCCTTAGGTGTGATGAAGAAAAGTGTTTCTCCTGATGAAGATACTATGGCTCTCTAGTCAGGGATGTAGTGAGCCTGGCATTTGAGGGAAAATTCAGGAAAATGGTGAACCTGGGGGAAAAGATACAAAGGCAGTTTGGATTCCCAGATCCCAATTTCATTGCTCAGTCTAAGAAAATATCTTTGATCCATGACTGCAAATATGTGAAGTCAAATTCACACCTGGTGTCTGCGATTAAATGATCTTTGTAGGCCAAATGGATCCTGTCGAGGTCGATAGGAGGTGGGAGAAAAGGATTTTCCTTGGCTTCTCCTTTCTTGGATTTTGGGGCCATCACTATGAAAATACCTACAAGTCAAACAAAATGTTAATGGGGATGACTGTGGTTTTGGATGACTAACTAAAACAGAGAGGATACTTGGAAACATTCTCTGGTGCAATGGACAAAGTAAGCAGTGGGAGAATGAAGGGAAAAAGGGTAGTTTTGAGCAAACGGATACCCGTTGGGTGTGGGGGACAGATCAACAGGTTAACGGATAAGTTAGCCTGTAATAAATGGCCAATGGGTCTTTTGGAGCATGAGATGGCAGGTAACAATGAATGACGAATACGACCGGGTGACGTGGAGGGCGTTGATTGGGAATTGACCATGGTGAAGGGACTTGTAATGGGTGAACAGGGGGAATGGACTGACAGAGTAATGAGAAGTGAACCTTAGAGGAAAATAATGGAAAATGATGTCATGAGGAGATTGGGGGTATGTTAGAAAATGGTAAGTGGTACGTGGTAGGAGTCTGGAGCAATGGATTCCTTCCACGTTAGAAAAATGGGACCCACCAATGAAACATCCCATTCTGGACCCCCCCCCCATCGTTAAAAGCAGACCGATCGGGGGGGTCTAAAAAATACCATCAGCCGTCCATCGGTGTGCCTACCGCTAGACCATAGATCTGAGCGCAATGTTTAACCAACATTCCANCCCCCCCCCCCCCCACACCATTAATAACGAAACGGTCGGGGGGGTCCGAAATTCAATCTCAACCATGGATCTAGGTTCCGACGCCTCAGTTGTTCAGATGTGCACCTTCGTTATACATGATTCCATACCTTCCCCTTACCATTAAAGGTAGAACGGTCCGGGGGGTCTGGAAAAACTTATCAATCGTAGATCTGAACTCCAACAACTTAGTGGTTCATCTGTGCGTTGTCTTTAATCTGTGAGCACAAACTCATATTTTCTCTAAAAACTTAGGATAAGCGCTTTAAGTGGGTTTGTCCAAGCTTTCCCTAGTTTTATTACCATGGGGTTAGACATTCAACTTTCAAATCTCAAAGATAGGGTTCACCATTGATCATGATACTTGTTTTATTGAGATAAAGAAAACTACCCTATGCTTTAACCTAATTACCTATGAAATTTATCCCAGATTAAACTATTGGACTAAGAAATTACTCTATCCTGGGGTTATTTGACCAAGACTAGGCAGTTTGGTCAAATTTATTCACTAGCTAACCTAATTTGCTTGGCTAAGATTAAATAGTTTAGCCAAGATTATTCACTACGCCTATCGACATAAATTTAAAAGGACTTGGCCATGCTTAAACTGTATGGACCAAGTCATTGTTATTGCATGGGGCTCTATTTAAATTTCTTTTATGCCCTCTTTTATTCTTTTTCTTTCTTTTCTTTCTTTTTTCTTTTTCTTTCTTTATTTACAGAATGGAAAAGCTTTTGACAAACAAAACACTATAGTGATAACATTTCAGGCACTAGTTGATCCTATAAATTATAGGTTTATAACAACGGCTCCACCTAGGGATGGTACTCTCCTTGTGAAGTGCCAAGAATCCTATTTCTTGATGTTCTTAAAATTTTTCTCCACAGTTGCCTTTGTTATTTGATTTGTTTTATTTTTGAAAGTTTGATGACAATGTTTAGTGGCTTAGGGCCTTCTCTGTAGGCTTCAACCATCTGATCAAAGTTATTCATTGAAAAAATTGTAAGCAAAATAAAATGATTTGTACAATGGAAAGGTGTGACTGAAGGTCCCTACTAAGGAGGTGAATAGTGCTTCAACATTCTACCATTCACAGGTCCTCCTGGAAGATTGGTCCCATCGCTGTTGTTGAGAAGTAAAGCATTATTTCCTCTAAATGCGTGAATTATGTAAGGTCCCTTCCATAGATTGTCAAATTTTCCATGCTTCCCCTTATCTTCATTTTGGGAATCCCATCTCAGAACTAGGTCACCTAGCTCAAAGTCATCTTCTTTAGTCCTTTTATCAAAGATCATTTTTATGCTCTCCTGGACAACCTGAGTTTTGTTGTATACTTCTTCTCTGGACTGCTGCAAGTGGATCATCTGGTTTATCCTTTTTGGGAGTCGTTCGGCTCGACTTGCATCTCTTGCAGCAGTTTCATGACAGGGATCCCTAAGGAGGTAGGAAAAACAACTTCGGTTCCATAGACCAACTGATATGGAGACATATCAATTGACCTCTTGGTGGTCAGTCTATCAACCCATAGTGAGAAAACCAACTTGTTATGCCATGACTTTTTGTTTTCTTGCAACATCTTCTTAATAATGTTCACCAGGGTTTTATTGGATGACTCTGCCAGCCCATTTCCATGAGGGTAATAAGATATGGAATGTCCCAAACTGATATGATACTGGTTGCAAAAAATTATGAACTTATTGGATCAGAAAGAAGCTGCATTGTTGGTTATAATTTTTCTTGGACACCCAAAACGAGACAAGATATTATTTTCTAGAAATTTAATAATCACAGAGTCAGTAGTTTGCCTACTTGGGACAACTTCGATCCATTTTGTAAAATAGTTCGTAGCAATAAGAATCCACCTGTGCTGGCCCGAAGAGGGAGGATGTCTTTCTCCGATAAATTCTAATCCCCATTGCTGGAAAGGATGTTCAACAGAGATTGGTTTCAGGGGAAAAGGGAGGAGCTTCCTTTTCCCCTCGAACACCTGACATTTATGACACGAAGTCACCTTCTAATGCACATCAAGAAATAGTGTAGGCCAATAGAACCCAGCTCTGAGAATTTTATTAGCTGTGGTCTTCCAGCTCAGGTGACCACCACAGTCTCCTGCATGAAAATCCTGCAATACTTTGTTGGCTTCATCCTTTAACAGAAAATTCAGCAAAATACCTCCAGGATCCTTCCAATAAAGATTGCCTTCTAGAATGCAAAATTTTAATGCTTTCAATTTCAAAAACCTAGCTTTAGTTTTGGTCAGACTAGGGGGAGATTGTAAGTTATGCAAAACAAATATCAGGTCTGCGTACCATGGAGAGTTCATAAATACCTCTTTCACGCTTGGAGTTGCCTGCTCTCCCTATTCATCTACTGCAACTAAGAAATTAATATCAAGAGCATGTAAATTGGATTCAACCATTAACTTTGCTAGACCTTGACCTTTAATCATTTTGGTAGACTTAATCTCTATGTCATACTCCATAATAATAGAGATCCATTTTCCTCTTCTTCCATCTGGATTGTCCTGGGTTAAATTGTCCTTTACTACTGCGTTCGGAACATATGCAATGGTGTGGGAATGGAGAATATATACTCTAAAATCCTTTATGGCCTTTACTAGGGAAAAATCTTGTTTCTCCATTATTTTATAATTCAAAGTAGCATCTCTTAAAGATTTACTTAAAAAGGCTATGGGTTGTTCATACCCTTCGTTGTTTTTCTGTAGTAATAATGCTACAATGGTATGTTCATAAGCGAAATAAAAAAGGTAAAAATCCTTGGTGTCGTCAGGACTGATCAAGACTAGTGCCTGTGTGAGTGCATGTTTAACTTGTTCAAAAGACTTCTTGGATTCAATGTCCCATTTTATTTTTGTGTCCTTTTTTAACATGTTTGTGATGTTCCTGAGAAGCTCATCTAGGTTAGGTATGAATCTTCTCAGAAAGTTTATTTTTCCAATGAAAGATTTTAACTCTTTGATATTCCTTGGGTGTTCCAGTTTCTAAATGGCTTCTATTCTGTCGGGATCTATCTTAATTATGTCCTTAGAGATTATGTGCCCCAACAATTTACCTTCCTCTAATCCGAAAAGGATTTTCTTAGGATTTAGAGAAATCCCAAATTTCCTGCATTTCTCAAACACTCATCTGAGATGTCGCAAGTGCTCTTCATCGGATTGGGAATAAATAGTTACATCATCCAGATAAATGACAATAAATCTTCTGAGTTCTTCCACACAATCAATGTCCATCGCTCTTTGGAAAGTGGCTCCAGCGTTCATCAAACTGAAAGGCATTTTCACGTACATGAAGGTACCCCAAGGTGTTGTGAAAGTTGTTTTCTCTTGATCATCTGGGTGAACGAGAACCTGGTTATAGCCTGAGAAACCATCCAGTAAGGAGATTCGGCTGGATCCAACTACCTTTTGTATTATGTGGTCCATTTTTGGCAGTGGGTAGTTTTCCTTTAGGGAAACCTTGTTCAGGTTTCAGAAATCAATGCAAAGCCTGATTTCCCTAGTTTTCTTTCGAGTTGGGACCATCTTTGAAACCCATTTGGAAAATTGTAAGGGGACTATGATTTTAGCATCATACATCTTTTTAATTTCTTTTTCTATCAGGGGAAGTAACTTGGGATTGATTCTCCTAAGTTTCTGTCTGAAAGGTTTTTGATCTTCATTTGTCGGGATCCTATGTTGTATGATGCTCGTGTCATAATATTTTAAATCTTCATATCCCTAGGCAAACATGTCAGCATATTCCTTGAAAGTTCAATGTATTTAAGTTTCTACTCAGGGGGTAAAGATTTGGAAAGTTTTACCATCTTGGGTTTCTCTTCTGTCCCTATGTTATAGTCTTCAACCTCTTTACCACTAGCTTCAATTTTAGTTTTTTTAGCTACATCATTAAAATCAAATAAGTCTTCTAACGGAACTAAACCCCTAGGTAAAACATTACTCTTTAAATGTAAAACATTAGATTCTATCTCATCTTCACCTAATTCTTCTGAATCTATTTTATTTACACTATTATTTCCAAAAACAAATTTATTTACATTTTCATCATTGTTTTCTAAGTCTATGTTTGTACACTCGAAATCATTTTTGCATTGTAGAAAATATTCAATTTGGTCATCATTCCCAAATACCTGCCAGTATCTAATGTTGTCCACAACAATCGGTCTACACTTCACCTCCACAGTGTATGGGCAAGTGGAATGAAAAGGTATCTTGCATGTAGCTGCTGACGTAGCTAACCCATCTGCTAAAATGTTCTGGCCCCTGGGCATCACCTGCAAATCAATTTCTGTGAAACATTGAAGGGCATCCAAAACAACATTCCTATAAGCTCTAAGCCTATAATGTTTTGTTTCATACTCACCTTTAATTTGTTTGATAATTGATTCAGAATTGCCTCTTACCATGATTTGTTTATCACCAACCTTCTTTAGCAGTTTCAGACCGAGCATCAAAGCTTCGTACTCAGTTATGTTGTTAGTGCATTGAAAATTCAGTTTATAAGAATGGTTCTTCGAATGTCTGGATTTATGATTATGCAACCAGACTCCTGCTCCAGCTCCCTCTTTGCTTACATCTCCATTGAAATCCATGCTCCAGAAATCTGCAGGCAATTCTTTACTTATTACGATTTCCTTCCCTTTTGCCTCAGTGATTTCTTGGCCTTCTTTTGGGTCAAATGTATCTTCTTCCATATGAGTGATTTGTTCTTCCATATCACCGTCGTTATATAGGATGAAGGAATCTAGATCAGAGTGTGTAGAGTATAGAGGATAGTTATGTGGATTTTCTTGGCTGCTGACCATATATTTCATCAGCATCTCTCTGTACAGTCTTCTCTATTGTCTGAATACTAGGATGGTGGCATTGTTAGAAAATTGAGAGGGGGGGGGTGAATCAGTTGTTACTGAGCTTAAACAATTATGCTTCTTTTAAAAACTCTTTGCAGAAACACTGAATGATGATCACAATAATGCAGAGAAATAAACACAGGCACATTCAACATCAGTCACATATATGAGAAACATAGAGACAAATATTTTACAAGGAAACCCATACAGGGTAAAAACATCTTTTTCTTTATATGATAAGTAATAATTAAATTCTTTACATTATCATACATATGAGCACCAACTCATAATGAGGCTACAACCTCTATTTAGCAAGCTGCAACTTGCTGAGAGCACCAACTCCCTGGTTTCTCTAGCACCAACTAGAAGGAAGCACCGACTCCCTGGTTTCTCTAGCACCAACTAGAAGGAAGCACCAACTCCCGGTGTTCAAGCACCCACTTGAACCTCTGAGGACAACTATCCTCCCTAGCACCCCCCAACCACCCTGAAATATAAATCTTTGAATCTGAAACTTATTACAGTGATATAATGTTAAACAATGGCTTACCCGACTTTCTGCCACACTGCCTTTCTGCACATCTCACTTGCGCTGTTTGTTCTTCTGCGATTTATCCTCTGTGCGCCATGTCCATTCACTGCACAGTTTCTCTTCAGATCAATTCAACTACTGCACAATCTTCCTACTTCATGCATGAATTACTTTCCACATCAACAAACACCACCACTCGAACAACAACAACAACAACAACCCCATCTCTTCTCCGTACCGTGTATTTATAGCTTCTATGCACCTTGTGCATGCAGTGTTCGCAATGCCTCTACATGTTGACTCCACACCGTTATCCTCCACCTCTCGAGTGCTCTGTCTGATCATCATTGTGATTCTTCAGCTTCTCTGGTGGTTCACCCCGCATGTCCAGCATCACTGTATGTTATACTGAGATTCCTCAGTCTCTCTGGCAGTTTAAGACTCTTCGTCTTCTCTAAGACAGTCGAACTCGTGACCTTCATTGACCCTGATCAACAGTTCATGATCTTGATGAATCAACGGTCCTGATCTCATCGTGATCTCGCATCTTGTTGTTCCTTCGTTGAAGATTTTCGTCACTCCAAGTCGTGATAGGCGAGACTCTTAGATCAACGGTCCACATCTTTTGATGTATTGAAGGTCAGGATCATTTCGTGATATCGCATATTGCTGATCCTAAGATGGAGATTTTTGTCACTCCAAGTCGCGATAGGCAAAACTATGAGATGGAGCTTTATGGTGCTCTGATCTTTCGCCACACGTCCTCTTGATCCAACAATCCTTGATTAAATCACAATCTCGCATCTCATGGATCTGGAGATGAATCATCTTGACTCTCCAAGTCATGATCCGTGAAACTCCGAGATGGAGCTGAGATCAACGGTCCACGTCTGATCTCTATTTAACGGCTACGATTGAATCGCCATATCGCATATCACGATTTTTGCATTGTTTTCTTTGCCTCTCCATGTCGCGATTCATGAAACTCCGATATGGAGTATGATCAATGGTCCAGATCTGATCTATATTTAACGGCTGCGATTGAATCGCCATATCACATATCGCGATTTCTGCATTGTTTTCTTTGCCTCTCCATGTCGCGATTCGTGAAACTCTGCTGACGTCACACATGGATTGTCACGTGTTAAATACTGCCACGTGTCACTCTGATTCGTGACTTACATGTGCCTGAAGTGTTGAATCTGACTGACACCTGTGATTACCTGGTTATGCCACGTGTCACTAGATGACGTGGTCTTCCGTCATGAGTTGGATCGATGGTCTAGATCACATGTTGATCTGACGGTTCAGGTTCAGTCGAGATTTCACACATCGCGAAATCAACATTCCTGATGTCAAGTGACTTTGTCATTTCAAAGTCCCGATCCTCGATGCCTCTCCATTGACTAGAATCAATGGTTCAGATTCAACCTTAATCTGACGGCTCAGATTACATCACGATTTCACATATCATGAAATCAAAATTCCTAATGTCAGGTGACTTTGTCATTTGAAAGTCTCAATCCCCGATGCCTCTCCATTGGCTGGAATCAACGGTCTAGAATCAACCTCGATCTGATGGTGGTCGGGTCCTGCGCTTGGATCTAACAGCTGAGACATGTTCTCCTCTTTAGCGCGCTCTTCTTGTCAATATTCATATTTGACAGCCCTCATGCTGTCGGGAATTTTGGATGGGATCCAATGGCTGTGGATCTCTGTCTTCCTTCTCCTCTGCAAACTCCTGTATCTTGAGCTTTGTTGCGCGTGTTTTCCTCAATATTGTTCCTCCTGAGCTTTCACGTCCGAATCCCCAAGGGATATTATCCTTCTTATCTTGCCATCTCCACTGTTGTACTTGCCATCAATGACAAGCATACGCTACTTGGTAAACATTTGCCAACAATCTCCCCCTTTGGCATTGATGGCAACTAAGGCACCCGAATTTGTTTCTCCCCCTTTGACATCAATGTCAAAGAAGAAACCAGCTCCCCCTGAGCTATTGCACTAATTTTAGGAGGCATTAGATATTCAAACAATAGAAATCTCCCCTTAACAAGATTGACTCTTTTAGGTGTGAAACGAAATGACACCCAGCTTCTGTCTAAGATATTCAAACGGTGTCTTGGCTAGGGGCTTTGTAAAGATGTCTGCAATTTGTTCTGTAGTGGGAATGTACTGGACCTGAACAATCTGATTAGTGACCTGTTCTCTCAGAAAATGATATTTTATGGGAATATGTTTTGTCTTGGAGTGGAAGATAGGATTTTTAGACACACTGATGGCACTCGTGTTATCATAATGAATTGGGATCGGTGAGGTATATTTTACCTCTAAGTCTGCAAGTGTCTGAATCATCCATAATTCTTGTGTGCAACAGGTAGCAACAACAATGTACTCTGCCTCTGTGGTTGATAGAGAGATGGAACCTTGCTTTTTACTAAGCCAGGCTACTAAGGAGTTACCCAAGAAGAATGCTCCTCCACTAGTGTTTTTTCTCTCATCAACACAATTTGCCCAATCTGCATCTGAATAAGCAGTCAACTGAAGACTTTGATTTCTGGGACACCACAGACCATAAGTCATTGTTTCTTTTAAGTACCTGAATATCCTTTTGACAACTTGCAACTGACTCTGTTTAGGAGCAGCCTGATATCTTCCTACCATTCCTACAACATGCATTATGTCTGGGCGAGATGTTGTGATGTACAATAGGCTTCCTATCATTGAACGATATGAGCTTTGATCAACATCAGGTGAATCATCATCCTTTCTTAATTTACATCTAGTTACCATAGGTGTACCCACAGGTTTAGAATCTTCCATTTGAAACCTTTTCAACATTTCTCTTAAATATTTTCCTTGAGAAATGAAGATCCCATCGGACCTCTGAGTAATTTGCAGACCAAGGAAAAATGACAATTCTCCTATCATAGACATTTCAAATTCAGACTCCATGGCAGAAGCAAAACATTGTACCAGTGAGTCCTTATTACATCCAAAGATGATGTCATCTACATAGACCAGTATGATGAGCAACTCATTATCCTTTGTTTTAATATACATATTGTTGTCAGTTGTTCCTCTCTTGAACCCTTTGTCTTTGAGATACGTATCCAGTCTGTGATACCAGGCTCGAGGGGCTTGTTTTAAACCATATAAAGTTTTCTTCATATTGCATACTAAGTCAGGGTTATTAGACAATTTGAAACCCTTTGGTTGTTCCATATAGACTTCTTCACTTAAATCTCCATTGAGAAAGGCTGACTTGACATCCATTTGGTAGACTTTGAACCTTTTATGACAAGCATAGGCAAGAAACATTCTTATAGCTTCTAATCTTGCTACGGGCGCAAATGTTTCATGAAAATCCAGTCCTTCTATTTGAGCATAGCCTTTACAGACTAACCTCGCTTTGTTCCTGACAACTTGTCCTTGCTCATTCATCTTATTCTTAAAGATCCATTTGGAGCCAATGACGTTTTTACCTTTGGGTCTTTGAACCATCTCCCATGT
>ML782782.1:759665-788289 GCA_009831015.1 Picea engelmannii
TCTTCATCTCATTATTCCTCATACAAGCATGGGTCCTCCAACCATTCTTCTAGGATAACTCAATCCGTAAAGCATCTTCCCATGAGGGCTTTCACCATAAGGGAACCACTTTGGAGTTCATCTGTTTGTGCACCTTATCAATCATGATAAGACAATAATGAGAGCATGGCACCTCCAACCATTCTTCTAGGATAACTCAATCCACAAAGCGTCTTCCCATGAGGGATTTCACCATAAGGGGACCACTTTGGATTTAATCCATTTGTGCACCTTATCAATCATGATAAGACAATAATGAGTCAACTATACATTTTTCCAACAATGCATCATATACCAATGAAACCACATCGATCCATCTAAATCATGTATCAATGACAACTCATTGATCCATCTTCATCTATGCATTCTCATCAAGGACAATACATATTATATTACATCAATCATCAATCAATCAATCCCTTGACATCAATCAATCATTTGACATCAATCAATCAAACCATTGGCATCAATGACAACATGCTCCAACAACCACCTGTGGTCTCCTGTCCTTGTCCATTTTCTGCATTGAAAAGGAGAACCTGTCTGCTTGAAAGAAAGTGAACATGTAGGCTAGTATTGAGGAATACTGGAACGTGCCTTCTAAGGCAAAATTTGAGAACTTCTTGTGAATATTGTCCTCCAGGAAAGTTTTGTAGTCGAACTAAGTGGTGGGTCTTTCTTCTGTGGAGAAGATGGACAAAAAACCCAATATGGGTTCATCCACCCATTGGTCATAAAAATAACCAAACATATCACAGAGCAACGAAATGAATTGGTTTCCCTTCTCTAAGAACAGGGAGGAAGGGTACGGGGGATTTGTCTTGGGGAGTTGAGTAGCCTGAGGGAGGAAAAGCTTGAAAATCTGGGCTCTCTGAGGGAATGATAGTTTCTATTACAACTCAATGATGACTTCAAGATTGAAAGGGGACGCAGATTCAGTTCTGGGTATCTGCATCATTTGATCAATGGCCTCAGGTGTGATGAAGAAAAGAGTTTCTCCTGATGAAGATACTATGGTTCTCTGGTTGGGGATGTAGTGAGCCTGGCATTTGAGGGAAAATTCAGGAAAATGGTGAACCTGGGGGAAAATATACAGAGGAAGTTTGGATTCCCAGAGCCTAATTTCATCGCTCTGATCTAAGAAAATATCTTTGAGCCATGACTGCAAATCTATGAAGTTAAATTCACACCTAGTGTTTGCAATTAAATGATCTTTGTTGGCCAAATGGTTCCTGTCGAGGTCAACAGGAGGTGGGAGGAAAGGATTTTCCTGGGCTTCTGCTTTCTTGGATTTTGGGGCCATCAATGTGAAAATACCTACAAGTCAAACAAAACATTAGTGGGGATGACTGTGGTTTTGGACAACTGACTGAAATGGAGAGGAGACAGGCAAAAATTATCTGGTGCGATGGAAAAAGTAAGCAGTGGGAGAATGAAGGAAAAAAGGGTAGTTTTGAGCAAACGGATACCTGTTGGGCATGGGGGACAGATCAGTAGGCTAATGGATAAGTTAGCCTGTAATAAATGGCCAATGGGTCTTTTGGAGCATGAAATGGAAGGTAAAAATGAATGATGAATATGACTAGGTGACGTGGAGGGCATTGATTGGGAATTGACCATGGTGAAGGGACCTGTAACGGGTGAACAGGGGGATTGGACTGATAGAGTAATGAGAAGTGACCCTTAGGGGAAAATAATGGAAAATGATTTCATGAGGAGACGGGGGTTATGTCAGAAAATGGTAAGTGGTAGATGGCAGGAGTCTGGAGCAATGGATTCCTACCATGTTAGAAAAAGGGGACCCTCTAGAGAAACAACCCATTCCAGACCCCCCCCCCCCCATCGTTAAAAGTAGACCGGTTGGGGGGGTCGGAAAAATACCATCAGTTGTCCATTGGTGTGCCTGTCGCTGGACCATAGATATGAGCGCAATGTTTAACCAACATTCTGGACCCCAACCGCCCCCCCCCCCCACCATTAAAAGTAGAATGGTCGGGGGGGTTCGTAATTCTATCTCAACCATGGATCTAGGCACCAACGCCTCAACCGTTCAGATGCATGCCTTTGTTATACATGATTTTGGACCCCCCCCTTACCGTTAAAGGTAGAACGATCGAGGGGGTCTGAAAAAACTTATCAACCATAGATCTGAGCACCAACACCTCAACCGTTCATTTGTGTGTTGTCTTGAATCTGTGAGCACAAACTCATATTTTCTCTGAAAACTTAGGATAAGTTCTTTAAGTGGGTTTGTCCAAGCTTTCCCTGCTTTTATTACCATGGGGTTAAATATTCAACTTTCAAACATCAAAGATAGGGTTCAACATCGATCATCGTGCCTGTTTTATTGAGATAAAGCAAACTACCCTATGCTCTAACCTAATTACCTATGACATTTAGACCAGATTAAACTATTGGACTAATAAATTACTCTATCCTGGGGATATTTGACCAAGACTAGGCAGTTTGGTCAAATTTATTCACTAGCTAACCTAATTTGCTTGGTTAATATTAAACAGTTTAGCCAAGCTTATTCACTACTCCTATCGACATAAATTTAAAAGGACTTGGCCACGCTTAAACTATATGGACCAAGTCATAGTTATTGCATGGGGCTCTATTTAAATTTCTTTTATGCCCTCTTTTATTCTTTTTCTTTCTTTTCTTTTTCTTTCTTTATTTACATAATGGAAAATCATTTGACAAACAAAACACTAAAGTGATGACATTTCAGTCACCATTTGATCCTATAAATTATAGGGTTATAACACTAGGTAACTATTTCTCATATCTTTGTTGACGACCTCATCTCCCATCTTCAGAAGATCCTTACTTCATTTTTTCCCTACTACAAGGGACTTGTTTGATTTATATTATATTATAGGGACTTTGGTAGTGTGTTATCTTTCATTTAGTGACCTTAGTTTCAGTCTCTGTCTATGGAAATGTTTTCCAAAACTACCAACCAAGGAACCCCTTTTCACGAGGAGCCTTATGTTTTTCCTTCTTTTGGAAAATTTGGTCCTCCTTACATTGCTACATTGAGTCTTCCTGGATTCACTATAGGATTGCCATTATGGTTGTTTTCCACTTAAGTTATCATGAATTCTCCTGGTGTTTCAAATGCATGCCCTCCATCCCAAGAACATCAACTTCATGTTGACCCTTTTCCTTCTTTTCCTATTGCGTCTTCTTCCCTTTCTTCTTCTTCACATGGTGAAAGTCTTAATGCTAGTAACCAAGAGGTTTAGAAGAAGAAGAAAAAGAAAAATAAGCAAAGGGGAAATCAACCAACCATTGATAATCATGTTGGGAGTGATGATGATATTGACAAGTCTACCAACACACATCACAAGCCTAAATTCCCTTGTAGGATTTTTAAGGGTGATCAATTTCTTAAGAATTGCCCAAGTATTCCCAAGATAGTGGAATTTTTGTCTCGGGGTTCTCAACAACCCATGTCTCCAACCACTACAAGTCATGTTGGTGACAACCCCTCAACCAGTAATCATCAGGTTGGGGGAAAAAAGGGTCAAGTCAAGATTCCTTGTTGGTTATGAGAAGGAATGCACCACACTTACATTTACCCTCATATGGATGAAAATTCAAAATTGTTGGAAGACATTGTTGTTTCCTAGAAACAACCTCCAGTTTATTCCCATTAACCTTCTCCTAGCCAACCATTGGTTGATGAAGTGGTCATTCTGATTTCATCCTTGGTTGATCCCACTCTCCCCTTGGAGAGTGAATTTATTAAAATGATCGATCCAATAAAACCCTCAATCGTTCCCACTATTCCCTTGGAGAGTGAAGTGGATACCACTAAGGTCTTTCTTGTCACTTCAGATTCCTCCTAACAAGGGGGGATTTCACCTGTATCAACAAAACCCCCTCCAAATACTGAGGTCATTTCCTTTGATTGGAATAATCTTAGGGAGCCTCTCCTTCCTTCCTATGTTCCTTTCCAAATTATCATGAAGGTTTGTGATAAGATTAAAATACATAGAGCTATTGTTGACGAAGGCACTACTATCAACATCCTATCTTCAACTGCTTGGAAAGATATGGATTCCCCTCTGCTTGTTCCAGTGACCCATCATCTATGGGATTTTAATAGAAGACCTGGAGAACATTTAGGGATCCTTCCTTAGATTCCCATCACCTTGTTGAGGGGTAATAAATCCATTTAACTCAAAAAAAGGAACCAAACTGCCATGGAGCCCCAATTAGACTCTACAACGTTTGATGGTGGAATGGTTCTCCAGATATTCCGATTCAACCAATTTATCGATGGGCTTTACAGAGTGATTTACAAGATATCTTCTTGTGAAATTTCTTCCTTCAGTTTAAATGTTCTTTTTTTATATTTTCTTTTATTATATGGGTCTAATGAAAAGATGTGTGCTGGTATAAACTGGCTGGTAAAGGGGGGGATATTAACTACTGAAGAAGGATGATCTTGGAATAACCCTTGTGTTGAAGCATGCAGACAAAGATATTCAAATCCATGACAAGCCTAGTACTAATACATTAACTTGATGGTATTTCAATTATTGATTGAGATACAATTATCGAAATAAAACATAAATGCAATACAATGATAACAAGAAAAATAGTTTCCTTAGATCTAGCATTAATCACACATTAACACAACGATTTGGTTGCATCATTAGAGACAAGAACTACAAAAAAGTATTGAAACAACTAACTTATCAATAGATTTAGAAAGTATTATTCATTACAACATCCATTCATGAAATAAAGTCAGAAGTAATTCCTCCTCAAATCCAATCACACAACGCCTTTGATGAAAACAAACATTTGTCTCTGGTCCTAAACAAGACTTCTCAATTAAGGTAGTTCGGAAATAGTTCTTTACAATTCCAAAAGTGAGGGTCTTTGCCAAAACCATCGGCCTTTTTTAAAAGGTCAATCCTCTTATTCAGAATGAATCATTAAATAAAAATAGATACTACGACTGCAAGCTAAGTAAAACAAAATATCGCCACATGGCACTTTCATCCTTTTGTATTCTAAGAATCATCAAATAGTTTTACTGAAGTGGATGACTCTTCTCATACTCTGACCATTTGAGGAAGAGTTCCTTGCATGTGTTGGAATATGGAAAACAGTGTTGGTTCATCGAGGATGAAAGGATTTCTTTCACTTCTACTGCCTGTGCTCGGCACTTGATTATTTTGACACTTAATCGCTGCAATATTGCTCGAGCCTTAATCAGATGCTCCATGAACTACTGTACTTGACCTGGCACCATGCTCGCCACCTTTTCTATCTTTGTTGTCCATACTGAGTCTTTCTCTACATGTTTCTTGACTATGTCATGCAATTCAACAAAGTCATCGGGTGAGCCGAATTCTGGGAGGCCGATGTATTTCATCTCCTGATTAATCGTTTCCCAGCTCTTGTCGCAATCGACCCATTTCTCTTGAATCTCCTACTGAGGCTTATGGGCTATTTTTACCCAATATTCGACCACTTTCCTGATCCAATCTATACTATTGTTCCTCATCACCTGAATGTCATGCTCTTTGGCATCTCGGCCCTTTTGAACTGCGCTGATGTAATCTATCCTTTCCACCACTTAATGAGCCTTTTCATACCACCTTTCCACATCCTTGTAGGTCGCTAGTTCCATAAGGGTGTCTTCTTAGAAATCAGCTATACCTGCAGTGAAAATGTGTTGTTCATTCATGAATTTGTCATAGGCATATTGAAACTCACTTCTCAAAAACCCTGTGTCCTGTGTGGAGTCCAGATAGTATTTTACCAAATGACGCATATGCTCCAACTCCTTATGTGCAACGACCAACTCCTTTTCATCCCTTCTTGCTCTATCTAATGTGGCATCTATGATAGCCATCCTTACGTCGATAAGCTCAGACATATTGGCATGTTCTGTGTTGAGAGGTTTCTTCTCTGTGGTGATCAGAATCAAACTATCCAACACAGGCCTCCTCTTCTTAATGGTTCTCTTCATGATGGATTTTCTCTTCCGATCACAGGTGATCTCTTGTATATTGACAACCTCATCAACAGGTTCATGGATTTTGTATTCTCCCTAGGTTAGAGTATCTCCCAGGCTCCCCAAAGTTTGTACCTATTCTAGGATGGGTTCCTTTACTTCTTCCATATGTCCCGATGGATTGGCCTCCATTTTTTTATCATTGAATGGTGAGGTATCGGCAAAAACGGAAGCACCAGGGGTAGGTCTGGCACTTACTTGGTGATCAGTTGTTGATGTGCCAATTTATTGCTATGGGACTTCCTGTTTCTGACCTCCCAATCCTAGATCATCCCTCAATCTATCCATTGGAGTTCGCAGAAAGTCGAGCAGCTTAGTGTCTAAGGAACTTTCGACCTCATGGTCTCTCTGCAAAAGGCATTGAATTGGAGCATCAGGACCTGGGGTAGATGCTCTCTCAGGTTCCCTTTCATCTGTAATATGCACTGGAGTCACCAGGGAAACCTCCAAAATCTCTTCATCATCATAGATGGTTATTAATTCGAACAAGGGGTTAGGTAAAATTTTCCTTCTCGGTGTCCTCGATATCTCAGGCTGGGTTGAAATCCCCCCTGGTGATTTGATCTGCATTGATGGAACTTCAAGTTTTTTTTCTTCGAGTCGTATTGGCTCTAAGACACTTGTATCTCCTCTACTTATGATAGGATCATCAACAAGGATGCTTGACATCTCTACAAGGCTAGGATCATTCTGTAACTAGTTAATCATTATTTGCACCCCTTCTAGGAAGAAAAACCCTCTTCTTTGTGCCTATGTAGTCTCTGCCACTCTGATCTCTTCCTTAACTATGAGGGCCTCTTGAGTCGACTAATATATTCTCTCCACTTGTTCATCCATGCTCATGGCCTTGAACTTGGTCATATTTGGGTTGGCCATCCTCTGTACTACCTCTTCCCAGTCCTGAGCACTCTTTGTGAAAATTTCATCTTCAAATTTATCATACGTGTATGGACAACAAGATGATACCTGTGAAGCATGTTGGATGACCAGGCCTTTAGGGTCATTCTTGCAGAATCATCCTGTCGGGAACCTAAATTCAAGTTGGCTCAGCCCTTCTTGTTTGTCTTGAGTAGTGTCCTTTACCAGATAAAACCCCACATGGAAACCGTAGGGTATGAAATCATGCTTCTTGTCCTTGACTAGTGTGTCATTATAGCCCTGTAGGATGGTATGATAGAAAATGTATCCTACAATGAGCATGTCTAGGATGTGAGTGGGGAGTAGAAGCAGTGCTCTGGTGGCCCCGAACACCCTGATATAGGTTGAGCGTTCATCCAAATACCAGTGGCCTACCTTCGCTACCATTTTCTTGGCTATTGCGGATAATCTTGGGAATTCCTTTTAAAATATAATAAAATGAATACGAGTGATGAATTTATTGCAGATGAGTGCATAGGATTTTTTGTACCTTTTCTCCCAGAGTATGCTGAAATAAATGTGAACAGGAAGCTCCACAACATGCTAGCTTAAATTCATGCCAACAAAGACATTTCTTGCACAGATAACATCAATCAAGTACGAGGCCATGTGGAAAGAGGGTGCTTCCCCTTCTTTCGGCATCTAAGCTTGGTGTACACAGATACTCAATTGTTTGGAAATTATCACTCCCTAGTTGAAGCTTCTTTCGGAGATCACCACTTTGTATGCCAAGGGAATCCATGCTTTTGAAAAGTTGGAGCAATCCTTCTCTCCATAGAGTCGGCAGATAAGAGCCATCAAATAGATGTATGGCTCCCTCAAGTTAACTATCCCATACCAGCCATTTCTCTGGTTGGTAAACTTCTTGTCCTCCTTCCATCATTAGGCCATCAACCGACTGGTGTCGTGGAATTCATAGAACTTCACCATGAAGTCTGTGTTTAGCTACTCCTCTGGGTCTCTGAGTTTGTAGCACTTTTGGACTTATATCGAGAGGAAAACTCTGACACACCCTCCATTATCATTGTTGATAAAGCACTTTTGTGCATCTGTGTGGTCGATTAGCCACTTCAAAACTTCTATGAAAGGGAAAACTAGGGTTCTACTGGCTAACATGTGAAAATATGACCATCGGATGTTTGGGAACAACTAGTCATCAAGTGCCCTTACATCCAAGTCGTTGTGTGGGATATACTCTGGGTACTCTTCCCATCTAATTATGTTGAAAACATCCCCCAACTATGGGAGTATTAGTTTGGATCCGGTGCTTTTCTATATCACCGAAGATTGAAGGTTGGACAAAGGATTTCTTTGTTGATTTTTTTATGACTGGATATGCCCTCAGTGTGTACTCAAACTGCCTCGCAGTACCAAGAGAAGAACCTTCACCCATTTCAGCTTCCTTTAGCTTGGGTTCTCTTGGCGAGCGTCTGGTCGTTGGGTTTCTCAGTGACATTTTACCTGGAGGTAGAAGATAGTTAGATACCGTGTAAGAAATTAGATGCATATATA
Source organism: Picea engelmannii (assembly GCA_009831015.1). Lineage (NCBI taxonomy): Eukaryota > Viridiplantae > Streptophyta > Pinopsida > Pinales > Pinaceae > Picea > Picea engelmannii. The sequence goes on from ML782782.1 coordinate 768,178, forward strand.
AATCATGACCCCCGAATTGAAAAACTTGAACACATACCTCTGTAGCTTGTTCAACCTAGTTTTGATAATCTGAGGATCAACACAGTCTCGAGACACTTTCTTTTCTTCTTCAGATGCTCTGGAATTCAAACTTGTGCACATAATGAAAATTTTCAAATCCATTCTAGATATTTTAAAAGGGATGAACTTACCCTATCACATCAACCATTCAATTCGGGTTATGAGTGTAGTTCTATTAAATATGTCACCAGATATTCAAAGACGTTTAAAAATAAACACGATTATGGGTTGAAGACATGAGTGCGGGTTGTAATGTGGCCTATCAACAATTTCAAATTGTTGTTGTTCAATAGACACACAAGGTAGCAACAAATACAGGATGAAGCCTTAACTATTCTATTGAATGCTAGAATTCGATCGTATCTTATGTCGAAAACATCCCATCGTTTCACTAGTGAAGCTGCTGAGTTTGGGGTTGGGGTTCCACTTCGAATGCTTTTTTGTTGATATTTCCTTGCAAAATATCTGACGCCAAATGATCTTATCGTACAGAGATGATGTGACAAAGTTGATTAGGAGTCATGACTAGGACACATGGAACCTTCATATGAATCGGGACGAAACGAGGTTGTGTGACACCCTTACATGATAAAAGACACATGGCACTCTAGGCCGACGTCTTCATTTACTCATGTTAATCAAAATCATGAATTTATCTAAGCTATATGTTCTAAAACCTAATCCTATCTTGCCGATGCTGAAAAATATCAAGGATCGACGATCGATGATAAGCCTACCCAAGTGCTCCTAGATCGGCTCTCTCGAAAATGTCTCGAGGCTAAAAGTGTATTGGGGATCGATGATATGTTTATCGTAGACAAAATTGATTTTTTTAACCCTTCTATATTTCCCCGAACCAGATAAAGGGCATCGGTCATTGGCTATCGGTGATTTCTTTATGGATTTTGCCAATGTCTATTCCTCCCGCACTTTGCTGACGCCAATGGGGATCAACTATCAACTGAATTTTCATGGAAAATAAATTATGCAAACTAACTCCGACTTCTACTGAAATTGATGATGCATTGGCAATCGACACCTATTGTAACTGTGTGGCCACTTTACCTACTTGAATTTTGTCAAAGTCAAGCACAAGCACGTTAGGTGCAATCTTAGCTGTAGATTCTTAGTTAGGATGTCAATTTATTTTAGAGACAAGGTTTCATGTAACAAGCTCAAACACTCTAAATTGATTGATAAGAGTCATGAAAAAAAATAAAAATAAACCATCCTCCCCATGTGAACTCTATTTAGACAGAAAAATAAAACAAGCGGTACCCAAAAAGTGATAAAATTTCATAAGGATTTTAGGGTGTGTTGAGTGCTCAACAAATGGAATTTTACTAGGAGAAAGCATAATGTTTTTTCATTCCCGAGATTTTCTAATGCAGAAGTTGGTTAAAATCCTAACTGGTTTTGTTTTATCAGAGTCTCTTCTATCCTTGCATTTAAAATTCCCCCGGTTCGTAAATCTGGGCCCGTCTATGGAGTTTTATCCTTTATTCCACCTTCGTTTCTCTTGAACATGACCCACACACCCTTTTGAAAAGAACCGAGTAAAGAATTCACTGTCACCGGGCCTTTTAGTATCATCATTCACTTGTTGCGGTGTTTCTTTGCTGCCAACAAGAATCCATAACCACAACGGAGTCACCTCGACATCACAGACCTTGCTCCACTGACAACAAGCATCCATAGCCCTGACGGAGTTATCTGCATACCCTCTCCCACTTCATTCTCATTTGATATAATTGATTTATTTTTTGTCAGAGATTCCCTGAGCGAGTGGGAGAAGAGGATGTCTTTTATCTGCAAGATGAAATGGTTAAGGTGAAATTATTTCTAGCTCTATCTTGAGGTACATGTCATCCTTTACAACTTACAATCTTTCCATTTAGGTTTTACCGGACCACTAGGATGACACTTCATCATTTTCCAAGGTTGTTTATTCACAATGATGAGATACATAACTCGTTTAAGAAAAACATAGTTTTCCCCAACATTTCTTGTGTTGCATGTAAGCATGAGTCATGAACAGAGTTTTCTACATCATATCGATTAAGGTCAAACAGGACCTTACAGAACACAACTTTATTGCACAATAATGCCACACAAAAGAAAAACAAAAATAAAGGACTCTGCAAAAATAGAATAACATGAAAACACACACACACATATATATATTTTTAACAGATATATTGTTTTAGGGTTGTTATAGAAAGATTTTCCTCACAATTGCTATCTTGCACAGAGGGCCTTTTTCCATTTCCCTATCCAGACTTGTCATCCCTTTTTAATGAATCCAGAGCTAAAAATACATATTTTTCCACATATACGCGCCCTATCTACTATACAACATGTGTATACATAGGCTGCTCCACTACATCTCATGTACATCAGGATTTGTGCCAAAAAATACCAAAATGAAGTCGGGTTTCCATGTCACAATAGGAGATATCTTATCCTTGTCCTTCCATATACTAAAAACATTCTGACTCGGCCCTTCAGTTTCATTTTGAAGGCTATAAGAACAAAATTCCGAGCTATGGAAAAGAGGAGAAAGCATTCAACTTTAAGAGCAAAGTTACTCTGGAGAAATTACTTTGTATTGAGTCTGCATCCCTTTGTCCCTCAAGTCTGAACATAGTGTTCAGCCCCCAAGTTCTTTCCCTATTGTTGAGAGAACCTCATTGTCTCTTTCCTATGATCTTTCCTTTGGTGGAGGATTGAAGTGGTGGAGGCCCAGTTGGAAGGAACTTGGTTTCTTGGTTTCGAACCGTGCCAACAAGGAAGTCGATAATGTTTTCGCTTCTGTTGATCATTTATTAATAGAAATAATCCTTTCCCATCCAATTAATAACATTACAAATATGCCCATGGATAATAATCATATATTTTCACAACCAATCTTTCCTTGGACCTTGGTCTCAAATGTCACAATTCACCACTGCTACAAGTCCAGTCACTACATGGCATACTATCGTTATGTCACCAACCTCTTCTAGCCATGTTGGATATTGGTCGACAACCTCTGCAGGTCATGTTGAAGACCTGCAACCAGCCGCTGCAAGTCATGCTGGGGGCACAAGTCCAGTCACTGCGTGTCATACTGGCATTATATCACCAACCTCTGCTAGTCATGTTTGAGATTGGTCGACAACCTCTGTGAGTCATGTTGAAAACCTGCAACTAGCCGCTACAATTCATACTGGGGGAACATGTCTAGTCATTGCTAGTCAAACTGCAGATCCATCACCTGCCTCTGCTAATCATGTTGGGGATCCATCACCAACCTCTGCTAGTCATGTTGGAGATTTTCTACTAGCCTCTATAAGTCATGCTGGGAGCATATCACCAGCCACTACAAGTCATGTTGGGGGCATTCATATGATTGAGAAGCCTAGACGTCTCACATGTAAGCGTATATTCCTTTGCAGGATTTGTGAAGGAAGTCACCTTACTCGTTTGTGTCATGTTACTGTTGGGATACCAGAAACGTGGGGCTCACCTAATGGCCCTTCGGGTTCTAAGGAATCTATGGTTTCACAACACTCTATTCCTTCTTTGGTTGATACAACATTCATGTCGATGAAATCTTCGGCTCACACCCCTTTCCCTTTAGGGGTTGATGCGTCCTTTGACCTTGTTGTCTCACATCCCGTTCAACCAGTGGTCGTGTCGATGCAATCTTCGACCGATACCTCTCCTATGTTCAGGGGTGATACACCTCTTGACCTTTTTGTCTTGCATCCTTTTCAACCAATGGTTGAGGAAGTGTTTGTATCGATGCAATATTCGATCAACCCCACTCTTCTCTCGGAGAGTGACAAGTCTAAGGAAGCGGTCGGGCCAATGCAATTTTTGGTCGATCCCGCTCTTCTAGTTTTGGTTCTATACCTTCTATGCCATGTCTTTAGCATTTCTATTACTTCACCTTATGAACAAGAGAGAGTTTTACTCTTCCCAAGTTCTCTCCCTCCAAGTATTTACGAGGTTCCCTTTGATTGGGATGGTCTTGTGGGGTATCCAATGCCTCTGCCTATGTCTTTTCTAGGAAGATACATTATCTGATATAACATGGAGACGATAATCTCCATTTTCACTTTTCCCTCCTCGACTTGGAGAGCTTCGAGACTTCCTAAGCTTCTGTCGGTTATTCATAAGATACTGACATTCCACAGAAGGTCCACATGGGAGCCTTGGCCTCCCCCATGACTTGCTACATAGAATCTCCCTAACGAGTCCGAGTTAAGCTCTTTTCCAACTTGTTCAAAAAGAGAAAATATTTTCGAGTGATTTGTCCCTTTCACGCTCATTAAATTGGACTTGAAAGGTCGTGAGTCTTAGTTAATCTCTTTTCATACTCCTTTTCAAAAAGTGAAAATATTGTCGAGTGATTCATCCCATTCACACTCGTTAAATTGGATTTGAAAGGTCATGAGTCTTAGTTAAGCTCTTTTCTTACTCGTTACCAAAATTAGAAAAGACCATTGAGTGAACTTGTCTTTTTCACACTCATAAATTGGATTTGAAAAGATGTCTATTTGGCACAAGTTTATCGCTTTTTCACACCAAGTATACTAAAAGACATAAAAAGGGACATTTTTTGGCGTTAATTTGTGATTGCATCTCATGCCCTTGCTTGTAGTATTGAGCCTTTAGTCGATTCTTGCTTTGTGTTATAAACCGTTGTCTAAGCATTTTTTTCATCCTCAACCAAGCCAAGCCTTGTTTATATCCTTCCCAATTTGACACCCTATACCCTGGAGGGAACATCACCCCAAGTGTCCATATCCCACATGCATTTCCTTGCATTGAGCATAGGTACGTTCCACTGCTGGAACTAGTTGTTCTTACTTGCGACACTTGTTTCCTCCTCTGTATCATAATATTCATTTGTTATGAAAAAACAAAAAAGGACGAGTGGGAAGGGAGTACTATATTATAATTTGCAGCAGTCATGTCTCCTTTAAACAGAGAAAAAAATTATTGAGTCCTTATGTCATCATAATTTTTGGTTTAGCATGGCCTTAGGAAGTTGATCTCATTACAGAGTTTTCTCTATCGACCGGTTACTCTTTCGGTCCGTATAGAGAACATTATTGATGTCTCTTGCGTCTAATAGTCACATCATTGAGTCTATGTTGCTGGAGTCCACCATATGTCTCCTGCTCTTGTTCAAAGGAATTCTATCAACCTGTGTCGGCCATTCCTCAGAACTCTTGACTTTGCATGTCGGCCATACCCTCAATTTGTCTAAGAATAACACAATACTATGTTCTTATCATGCACCTTGGCCATACTTTCATCATTGGTAGGTCACCTTGAACCCAACAATCGACATTTCATCATTGGTCATTGACTGGGTGGTTTCCCTTATGTTTGACGGCAAGACATCTATTCACACTTTGGGATTCGTGTAGTGTCTTGGATGCCATTAGCCTTATTTGTGGTTTCCTCACCTTTGTTATCATTTTTCATCATTGGCTTCTATTCAGAGGGTCTTTTTCATGTACTGCTTGCATTTGGCACATGTGAAAGACACACAAGGTCGTTGGTTCATGAACATGTTCTTCTTCCGATCTCCACCAAATTATGAAGCTCCTTCTTTGTTCCTCATGCTGACTGATGAGATATGCCTTAATGCTCTCCTTTCAATGGGTCTCTTTCCATAGACTTCAACTCATTTATTCTGGATATGGGACCTAGAGTTTTATGAGTACATTGAGACTTGCAGTCATTAGTGGCAGGTTCTCTCACCATTGACAGATGGGAATACATCAATGTCTCCCGATCAATGGATTCCTTAGGTGTTCGAAATCAACTCCTTTATTCACACTTGTAGTAATCTACTCAGTGCCTTGATACCTACTTTCATTATTGGTAGGTTGTCTCGCGTTTGTTAACAATATACCTCAATGACCGGTAATCAAATTATGTCTCATTGTGTTCGACCTCAACTCCTTTATTCACATAATGTAGACTTGCACCTTTGGAACATGTGTAGAAGACTTGCAGACATCACTATGTGGTCGCCGCTTTCCTTAGAGGTTTCTTCCTTTTCATTGGACCAACACCTATTTGACTACATTAATCATGGGACATCATATTATACTCCATCATATGTAAATATCTTCAGATTGGTTTTTAGACTGGTTCTACTGGGCCTTGTTCATGATTATGATAGATTTAACATATAAACACATTTGTATTTTCCTATTCATGGACACAAACACATATTTGGTATATTTTCCACATGGATCTACATTGTATTCTATTGGCAACCATGTATGTAAAGTCAACACAAAATGTAATGAGCAACTAGTCTTTCTAGCTGGGTTTACACCACTCCACATCTGGGCTATTTATAATGTATTTCGTCCATCGTAGATACTCCTCTGATCTCACACAATAGGGGGCATCTGTTATAGAAAGATTTTCCTCACCATTGCTATCTTGCACAGAGGGCCTTTTTCCATTTTCCTATGCAAACTTGTCATCCATTTTTTATGAATCCAGAGCTAAAAATACATATTGTTCCACATATATGCGCCCTATCTACTATACAACATGCATATATGTAGGTTTCTCCACTACAACCCATGTACATCGAGATTTGTGCTAGAAAATACAAAAATGAAGTCAGGTTTCCATGTCACGATAGGAGATCTCTGATCCTTGGCCTTCCATATACTGGAAATGTTCTTAATCGACCCTTCAGTTGCATTTTGAAGGCTATAAGAACACAATTTTGAGTTATGGAAAAGAGGAGAAAGCATTCAACTTTGAGATCAAAGGTACTCTGGAGAAATTACTTCATATTGAGTCTACATCCCTTTGTCCCTCAAGTCTGAACATAGTGTTGAGCCCTCGAGATATTTCCCTATTGCTGAGAGAACCTCATTGTCTCTTTCCTATGAGCTTGCCTTTGGTGGAGGATTGAAGTGGTGGAGGCCCAGTTGGAAGGAACTTGGTTTCGTGGTTTCGAACCGTGTCGACATGAAAGTCTGTAATGTTTTCGCTTGTGCTGATCATTTATTAATAGAAATAATCCTTTCCCGTCCAATTGGTATCATGCAAACATATCATTATTATCCATGGACATATTTGTAATGTTTATTAATGGATTATGCTATCTAATGTGATAACCCCTTTACATTATTACTCTATACTTTATCTGCTTGTTTGTTGAGAACTTGTTGCAGGTATAAAGCTTTGGGTCAAAGTGCTCAACAGTGGAACATGATCAAATGTTGTAACGAGGTAGGCTTCTTTCTTTTCTCACTTGCACATTGGTTTATATAGTATATGTTGGAATTGAGTAGATTTCTGCAGTCCTACCTGTCTGTTGTGGTTTACCCTGGCCATAGAGAGTTTTTCCCTCGTAACATAATTTCTCAAAACCAGTGGAGTCGCTAATTCTGTTACAAGGGAAAAACTCTCTATGGCCGGGGTAAACCATAGTAGACAGGTATGACTGTAGAAATCTACTCAATTCCAACATATACTATATAAACCAATGTGCAAGTGAGATAATAAAGAAGCCTACCTCATTCCAACGTTTGATGATGTTCCACCGTTGATCACTTTGACCCAAAGATTTATACTTGCAACAAGTTCTCAACAAACAAGCAGAGCAAGTATATAGTGATAATGTAAAGGGGTTATCACATTAGATATCATAATCCATTAATAAACATTACAAATATGCCCATGGATAATAATCATATATTTGCATGATACCAATTAGATGGGAAAGGAGTATTTTTATTAATAAATGATCAACAGAAGCGAAAACATTACAGACTTTTGTGTCAGCACAGTTCGAAACCAAGAAACCAAGTTCCTTCCAACTGGGCCTCCACCACTTCAATCCTCCACCAAAGGAAATCTCATAGGAAAGAGATAATGAGGTTCTCTCAGCAATAGGAGCTTGGGGGATGAACATTGTGCTCAGACTTGAGGGACAAAGGTATGGAGACTAAATATGAAGTAATTTCTCCAGAGTAACTTTGCTCTCAAAGTTGAATTCTTTCTCCTCTTTTCCATAGATCAGAATTGTGTTATTATAGCCTTCAAAATGCAACTGAAGGGATGAGTCAGAACGTTTCCATTATATGGAAGGCCAAGGATCAAAGATCTCATGTGGTGACATAGAAACTTGACTTCATTTTTGTATTTTCATGCACAAATCCCAATGTATGCGGACTGTAGTGGAGTATCCTGCGTATACGCATGTTGTATAGTATATAGGGCACATATATGTGGAAAAATGTGTATTTTTAGCTCTAGATTCATCAAAAAGGGATGACAAGTCTACATAGGGAAATGGAAAAAGGCCCTCTATGTAAGATTGCAATGGTGAGGCAAATCGTGCTATAACAAGGGCTTGGCTACTCACCAGGAGGGCGTCAAGTTCCCCGCTTAGATTTTACAACCGATATGTGCCTTCCCCAAGTTTCTCAGCCACTTGGAAAGGTCCTAGCCATAGATTCTGAAACTTTGAGTGTTTTCCCTTCAATTGATTTTCTCTATCCCATTTCAGGACTAAGTATCCTACCTCAAAAATATTCTCTCTAGCCTTATGCTTGTCAAACCACCTTTTAACTATCTACTGATGAGCGATGAACTTTGATTTTTCTTTATCTCTTTCTTCTTCTAGCATGAGGAGGGAATCAATTCTTTGTTGAATAACTGATGAGGGTTGTCCTCTAGATCCCTGAGCAAGCTAAGGAGATGGAAGGTATAGCCTGTTCGGGAGAATGGCTTCTTGTTCATATACTACAAAGTATGGGGAGTTCCCTACAACTCCCTTGGATGTTACTCTATCGTCCCATAAGGCATTATGAAGCAAATTGTGCAAATTCCTCTAATTGTCTGCAACGTTTTTATTCAAGATCCTCACTAGGTTCTTATTGGTTGATTCTTCCACTCCATTCCCCTGTGGATAGTAGTTTGCAAAGTATCTGATTATGATTCCTTTATCTAGAGTAAACTTTGTTAGTAGGGTGGAAGAAAAGTAAATGACATTATCAAAAAAATGAATGGAAGGCATATCGAACCTTTTGATCAGTTGTTGTTCTATGAATTGGATTACCACCTTTTCATTTACGTGAGTCAGAGGTATGGCCTCTGCCCAATTTGTGAAATAGTTTGTAGTAGTCAGTATGTATCTATGTTGTTTTAAAGAAATCAGTGTAGTTTCTCCTATTTCATCTAACCCCCATTGCTCGAATGGTCTAGATATGGCCACTGGTTAGAGTGGGAAAACTGCTCTCTTTTCCCTCCCTGTGCCTATTTGAAAAGTTTTGGAGTTTCTAGCATATGGATGAGCATCTCTAAATAGAGTAGGCTAGTAATAGATGGATCTCAGTATCTTTTGCAAAGTGGCCAACTACAAGACCATCATGGATCTCCTTTAGAACCTTGTCTACATCTTCACGTTCGAGACATCTCAAAAGTACCCCATCATAATTTACGCAAAAGAGAACTAAATTTATGAGGCGATATTGTGTTGATTTTAGTCTCAGAACTCTCCTTGCCTTAGGGTTTAGGTTTTTTGGGCATGTCCCATGATGGAGGAGATAGGTTAGTTCTCCATACCAAGACTGATGTCCTGGGGGAACATATAAATCTTCACTACACCACAACGCCAATTCATTCTCCCAGCTGGAGTCTTCATTTACTTGGTCTTGGGCTTCAACAGCTAGTTTACACAATCCCTATTCCTTAACCAGTTTGGTAGGTTTTATATATAGATCAAATTCTTGGACAAATTCCATCCAATTTTCTCTCCTTTCCCCCATCTCTTGTTGATTTAATAGGGATCAGAATGCGGGATGAGGCACAATGACCTTGGTGTGATTTTTTAGGATGTAAGATCTGAAATGTTTTACTTCTTTGTATAATGCATAAGCATGTTTGTCTATAGCGAGGTAATTCAATTAGAACCCTTGGATATTAGTGCTCATAAATGAGATCAAGGCCTCATTGTTTTCATCATCCTTCTGAGTCAATACTACAACCAAATATTTTTTGGAGGAAAAATTATAGAGGAAAAAATCTTTCCTAAAGTCGGGACTTCACAACACTAGAGCTTGAGATATTACAATCTTAATATTGCTGAAAGCAATTTTTCATTTGTCATCCCACTTAAATTCAACATCTTTGCAAATCAGCTTTTGTAAGGGTTTGATAGTTTCAGTGAAGTCAGTGGTGAATTTCCTCACAAAATTGATTTTCCAAAAGAAGGATTGCGTATCCTTTTTGTTGTGGGGTAAGGGAAGTTGATTTATTACCTTAATTCACTCTGGGTCTATGCGAATTCCTGTTTGAGATATAATATGACCTAGTAATTTCCCTTCCTCGACCCCAAATATAGTTTTATTAGGGTTTAAAGATATACCATATTTTCTACACCTTTCAAAAATCTAGGTTAGATGTTGGATGTGATATTCTCTTTTCTTTGAATACATAGTCACATTGTCCAAATAGACTACTACACATTTTTTGATCAATCCTTGAAAAGATATGTTCATGGCCCTCTAGAAGGTTTCCCCTGCATTAATTAACCTAAAGGGAGTGCATTTATAAGAAAAGGTTCTCCACTTGGTTCAGAAGGTAGTTTTCAATCGGTCTTCCTCTGAAACTAGAACCTGGTTGTAACCTGAAAAACCGTCTAGCAGGGAGAAAATATCAGAACCAAAAACGGTTTGCAAGAGTTGTCCCATCGGTAGAACTGGGTACTTGTCCTTTTCTGATGCTCTATTAAGGTCTCTAAAATATACACACAAGTGGATTTCCCCATAATTTTTCCTGATGGGAACCAAATTTTCTACCCAGATAGAGTGTCTAAATTGAAAGATAATTTTAGCATCTAGTAATTTATTTAACTCTTGACACAGGAGGGGCTCCAGAGATGGGTAGTACTTCCAGATCTTTTGTTGGAAGGTTTTCACTCTATATTTTAATAGGATTTTGTGTTGAATAATATGAGTGTCATAAGTTTTCATATCTCGATAGGACCACGAAAAAACGTCTTGATATTATCTGAAAAGTTTGAGATAGGATTTCCTTTCCTCTTTAGATACGGTCTTGCCTAGATTTATATATTTAGGGTTTCCTAGTTTTATAGTCTCGTACATGGGACACGAGCTCCCTATATTTGTGTTTGTTGACCCTTTAGATCTTTCCCTTAAGTCAAAGAGGTTCTCCAAATTGGCTACCCCTATTGGTATCGTGTGAAACTTGGGTATGTTACTAGAGTGGTTTATTTCACATCTTTGTTCATGGGAATCAGTTTCTACTAATTTCTCTTGGAATACTTCATCGTCAATAGCCAGGTCTTTAAAATTTTCCTGATTGCTTAGGAAGTTTATAATCTTCCATATCCTTCAAATACCTTCCAATTAGAAATATTGTTTGGCACTGATGGTTTGTAGAGAAGTTCCACAATGAACTTGGAGGCTTCATATTCTTCTAAAGGGGATATCCTTGAGGCAGAAATGGATAGGGAATCAATAAGAGTATTCTTTGTCCCAGGAGTCATTGTTATATTGAAGGCTTCAAAATGTTCTATTATCTTGTGCACTTCCTGTTTATAATTCCTCAAGTGGGGAGAGTTGGAATGTATAGTATTCTTTATTTTCCTAACGATAATTTCAGATTCCCTGAAAAGGTTTAGTTCTTTAATGTTTAAATCTATGGATTTATTTAGTCCTTGCACTAAAGCTTCATGCTCGACAGTATTATTAGTGCATTCAAATTCTAGTCTGCAGGACACGAAATTTTGCTTCCCCTTTGGGTCAATGAGGATACATCCCGCTCCCGACCCTTCTTACGATTTATACCCATCAAAGTACAAGGTCCAAACTTGTAAGTGCAAATTATCAACTTCTCCATGCCTAATAAATTCCTCCTCGCCACCTACTTTGTCTGTGGTTTCCAATAGAGCTTCTTGATAGAAGAGGGTTTCTTCCGTCGCTACTGGTAGATTTACTTGAAAATCCATTTTGGAGTTTTGAGTAAGAGGTACATCAGATGAGAGAGGGGATAAATTGCCAAAATCGAAATCATAGGAGTAGTTTCCTAGAACGGGGAAATCTGTCGACGAGGGTTCATTGAGGGATTTTAAATAGGTGAGAGCATGTTTGATATATCTTTCCCTATCGATCCTAATCATGTTTTGGTGTCCCTTTAATGGAAACCATAGGTGAGCCCAGTCTGTGCTAAAATATCCATTCAACTTCTCAGACCAATCTCGACTAAGTAGAAGTCCATAAGCTTCTCGTATATCTACTACAATGATGTCAATTACTTGAACAAATTTTGGATGTGTAGCCATTTTGATCATGACATCCTTGAGTTCTCCAATAACATTCACCTGAGTTGTGTCTAGTTGTATAACATGTTTATCACTTTTGAGTGGGACTGTGTTTATTTTCTTGCATATAGATAATGGCATGACATTAGAGGATGCCCCTTAGTAAACTAAACAATTATAGAGGTTGATGTTGAAGACTTCAAACGTTTGAGGGAACAATGGGACAAAAGGATTTATTTTTTTATATATAGAGCAAGCTTTCACATTGGGTTTATTTTTTAGATCTGTGGGAGATGGATTTTCCCCTTGGTTAGTGCTTGTTATAGGGGTTTCTACTAACTTCAAGGCTTGTAATAGAAAGTCCTTTTGCTGGGGAATTCTACACATGTCCATGAATGATACATTTTCCTTCAATCATTTTAAATCTTCTACTATGTTGTAGTCTAGCTTGGGTAATTCTTGTGTATGGATGTTTATAGGATTTCTTTAGGAGACAACATGTTCTTTCAGGTGATGGATTGTTTGTTTTCCTCTCAAAGTTTGGGCAATGGTAAGGTCATTTGAGACCGGTTGGCCCCTACTTCGCGTTTGCACAACCAAAACCTTAGTGGGTAGTTCTTGAACCTCAAATATATCATCGGAAGGCATTGGGGAGTAGGGATCCCATAATAGCATGGTTGTTTCTTCCGGTGGGTCAAATTCTTCCTAATTGACAATATTCACCGCTGAGCCACTTGATTGTTCGGTAAGGGAAACTTTGTCTAGGAACCGATTGGCCATCAAATTCATGGCATGCACCCATTGTGGATAGTCTCTTTCAGAATGTTTCTCTTGATGGTAGGTACAGAAAGAGTCGGATGCTACATTTCCGAGGTCAATGTTTAAGTTGGTTGGGGGAGGTTGAATTTGTTTGAACGGTGGGTTTCTGTTAAAAAAGGGTTTATAAGGTCTTTGGCCTTGGTTTCCTTCTCCTACACTTCTTTTCATTTCTATAATTTCATTCGACAATTTCTTTATCATCCATTGTAGGTCTTCTATGTATCCACTTTCCTTTTCAGGACCTTCTTTTGTTTGTTTCCTTGGGGGTCTAGTCAACAAGAGTCCTCTCCTGGGTGGGGGTTGAGTTTCCTTCTTAACTAGTGAGACCTGGACTTATTTACATCCCTTCAATTGGAATTCAATTGTTTTTTCTTCCTCAAAAGTTTCTGCTAGGGTATGCTTGATAGCCCTTTTTACAAACATGGAAATAGAAGTAGGGGGAGCATTAGCATATACCTCAAGATGCAGCTCCTAAGTGGGTTTAGCTTTGATTTGAAATTTGTTAAAGATAGTGGTAAATAATTGATTGAAGTCTTTAACCTTTTAATTTTAACTCATGGTGGTGGTGAATAGTTCAGCCATTAAATCTCCTGTAGTGGTTTCTTTTACAAAGTTGTCTAAAAAATCTTTTTGAAACTTCGTCCAACTAGTTATGGACCCTACAAGAAATTCAAAATAACACATGGAGGTTGAACTCTCAAAGGTATAGGGAAAAAGCCTACATACTATGTCTTCATGTTGGAAATTCATCAGTCTAATAGCTAGTATGAAATTTTTAATATGTTCTTCATGCAATCCGAAGATTTCAGGGTCAAACTTGGGAAGTAACTTTTCGGGATGTCGAGGGAGGTTATGTACGCATCCAGGGATTGTCGGAGCATATCTGTCCAACCATGGTTGATTTTTTTGAGGTGGGTTTCCCCTTTCTTCATTATGATCATTATCATCCTCCATTTCATCCAACTCCAAAGCTGAGCGATCTCAGTTAAATCCTTCCTCATCAGATTCCAAATCGTTGGTCTCAGAGTAGTTACTAGCTGGTGTTTTGGGGATCAGATTAAGGGGATGTTCGATCTCGGTGAGGGAGAAATCTATTAGGTCTTCTACTTTTTGAACAAAAACCTAGTCGAGGGTGTCAACCACTGGTACGCTTACGTTTTTTCTAAGAGGAAGTAACGAAGCTAAGGGTAATGATCCAATTTTCTAGGCATAAGCTCTTATGATTCTTGTGAACTAGTTCAAATCCTCATGGGGAAGATCATTAGGTATTTCATGGAATATATGTTCTTCCTCTTGCTGGGGTGAGTTACTCATTTCAGGAGTACTCAATGTATGTGGGTTGTCTTGAGAGTGACTATCCATGCATGTGGGTTGTTTTGAATCTATAGGCTATGCCGAATATTATATCAGAAATATTTTTAGCCATTCATTCAAAGGCCCTCCTTATAGCACCAATTCTATTTAGGGGTACTAAATCCCTTTAACTCAAAAATAGGAACCAAACCTACCATGGAGGCCCAATTAGACTCTAGAACATTTGATGGTGGAATGTATCTCGAGATATTTCGATCTGCCCAATTTATCGATGGGATTACGTAATGATTTATAGGATATATTCTTGTGAAAGTTACTCCTTTTGTTTAAACAATCTCTTTTTGTATTTTGTTTTATTAGATGCATCTGATGAAAAGGTGTGTGCTGGTATAAACCAACTGGTAAAAGGGGGGATCTTAACTACTGAAGAAGGTTGAGCTTTGGATAACCCTTTTCTCAAGCATGCAAACAAAGATATTCACACCTGTGACAAGCCTAGTACTCATAGATTAACTTGCTGGTATTTCAATTATTGACTGAGATACAATTATCGAAAGAAACATACATGCAATAAAATGATGGAAAGAAAAATAGTTTCCTTAGCTCTGGAATTAATCACACATTAAAACAATGATTTTCTTGCATCGTTAGAGACAATAACTACAAAAAAAATATTGAAACAACAAACTTATCAATAGATTCAAAAACTCATACTCATAATAACATCCATTCATGAAATAAAGTTGGAAGTAATTCCTCCTCAAATCCAATCACACAACGCATTTGATGAAAACAAAAGTTTGTCTCCGGTCCTAAACAAGACTTCTCAATTAACATAGTTCGGAAATAGTTCTTTACAATTCCAAAAATGAGGGTCTTTTCCAAAACCATCGACCTTTTCCAAAAGGTCAATTGTCTTATTTATAATCAATCATTAACTAAAAATAGCTACTACAAGTGCAAGCTAAGTAAAACAAAATATCACCACATGGCGCTTTCATCTTTTTGTCTTCTAAGAATCATCAAATAGTTTTACTGAAGTGGATGACTCTTCTCATACTCTGACCATTTGACGAAGAGTTCCTCACATGTTTTGGCATACAATAACTTGTGTTGGTCCATCAAGGCTGAAATGATTTCTTTCACTTATACTGCCCGTGCTCGGTACTTGACTATTTTGGCACTTAACCACTACAAAACTACTCGAGCCCTAATCAAATGCTCAATGAACTATTGTACTTGACTTGGTGCCATGTTTTCCACCTTTTCTATCTCTGTTGTCCATGTCAAGTCTTGTTTTGCATGTTGCTTGATTATGTCACGCAGGTCGACAAATTCCTCGTCTTAGCATTAGAAGTCACTCCTAGATTGCGACAGGAGCAGAGCCTAATGTCCACCAGTTTATGTCATGAATAAATTTAATGGGCGATCAAATGGGTAGAGACCCAGGAAGGTATCACTCTAACTCAGGGACCAAGTCTGGTATGTAAAGAACAAAGGAGGTCTTGATCTAACTTCCATCAGTGAGTTGATTGTAAAATGAGTAGGGGAAAGACTTGGTGAGATGAGTGAGCAAGACAACCTTGGGCATCAGGCCTTTCAATAGCTTGAAGAAGAAAAGCTCAGAACACAAAATCCTCTTGGCTCTGAGTTTTGGGGAACTGAGGGGTGACTTGACTGGATCCTCCAATTCCAAATCATTCGGCTTTGAGAAAATACAAGAACTGATTAGAAACAATGCAACTATTACAGTGATCCAACCTACATCATCCTATAACAGTGCAACTCGACTGTATCCTCCAATTCTGAGCTGTTCTAACACAGTGTAAACAAAGAAATGGAAAGAAGTTGACATTCATAAGGCAAGAAGTCTCAAGTGCCAATACATAACCAAAGCAACCAGTGCTTCATTAAAACTTTACAATCGGTAGCCTAGCTCAACCATCGATAGATTACAAAATGGTGAAAATGCCTACATATACTCAAAACAAAACAACAACAATGAAAATGAGACACTGCATTTAAAACATTGCGTTTGCATGTCTTCTGGCAGTCTACGCATGCAGACTCTGGACGATCATGCACTTATGAAAGACGCAATTAGACTCCTGATTGTCCTGTAGATGAATCGACATGTTTTTAATCCTTTGTCGTACTTTCCATTTATGGCGGAGACGATGTCTAACCACCTCCAAAAACTTCAATAACTACTTCCTTGGGATCAGGAACAATCTGGGTCAACTCTGCCCTCTGGGACATGGAGGTCTTCTCATGGTGCCATCTGGATCAACTGAATGGTCTAATGGATAGTGCATTGAGGATTTGGCACGCTTGGCATGGAAAGGGGAAAGGGAGTGATCAGGGAAACAACAGGGGTGAGACACATGGCAAGAAGAAGGGGCGAAGGTGACAGGATAAAATGGTAATGGGGGACACATTATTTATGGGAGGCTGACATGGAAGGGAGCGGGATAGATGTCGGAGGATGAGGAGGGGCCAAAAGGAACCAGGCTTGTCATGTGGTCAAGAACATATGGCAAGGGATGAAATGGTAGAGAAGGTGACACGACATGAAGGGGGCCCCACATCAATACCACACCATTCCAAACCCCCCCCCCCTATTAAAGGCAGAATGGCAGAGGGGGTCTAGAATCGCTTGAGCATTATTGATCTGGGTGCCTCAGNCCCCCCTCGTTAAAGGTAGAATGGTGATGGGGCTCCGGAATAAAACCTAAGCCGCAGATCTGGGCAAGCAGATCTTGGCCGTCTGAAACGGCCTGCTCATTAAAATGACGCACCCACCCTCCAAAGTTTGGAAAAATGGGTTTTCTGAATATTTTCTTTGCCCAAGGGGATGCTTCTTTTAGGAGAACACCCCCTACATGATTATGTGATAACATTAGGCTCCATGGGGGATGACACACCCCCTACGGGTTGTCGAGAACTCTTTTGCAGCTTCAGTTCCTTGTTGTTGGGCTATGGAGTCATTATTTAAAACTTAAAGATAAAAGAAAAACAATATATACAACCGCAGATGAGCCATGTGCAGCTCAAGAAAAACATCTTTTCAAGAAATGCCCATTCAAAGGGCCATTGAAAACTTCTTGATCCTTCAAATCTCGCAACCTGTAGGTATTATTTGAAAATACTTTAGAGATTTTGAAGGGCCCGACCCACAGGGCTTCAAATTTGTTGTGTTTTCCCTTGTCTTGTTTAGGAGCATCCCATTTCAACAATAGGTCTTCTATCTGAAACTCTTCCTTCTTGGCCTTTTTGTCAAAAGCCTGCTTGATTTTCTGCTGATGGTCCTGAATTCTATTCATTACCTACTCTCTGGCCTGTTGGACCTCTACCAGTTGATGAATTATTCTGATCATATCATCAGGCTCCTCTTGATAATCCTAGAAGAACTTTTCTATAGGAATGGCTAGCTGAGAAGGGAAAACAACTTCTGCTCCATAAACCAATTGGAAAGGGGAGATTCCTATAGATCTCTTTGTGGTCACTCAATCGACCCATAGAGGGAATTTCAACTTTGAATCACAAGCCTTTTTGTTGTCCTCCAATAGCCTTTTGATGATCCTTATCAGGATTTTGTTGGAGGACTCTACTAAACCATTACCTTGGGGATAATATGGGGTGGAGTGAATCAGTTTGATCCCGAATTTCTCACAGAACTTGGCTAATGGCTCGGCCTTGAAAGAGACTGTGTTATCAGTGGAAATATTGCTTGGGCAACCGAATCTTGTGATGAGGTCTTCCAGGAATCCAATGATTACCTTGTGGGAAGCACTCCTGGTGGGAATAACTTCTATCCACTTAGTAAATAAATTTGTGGCAGTTAAGATCCATCGGTGCTACCCACTGGAAGCAAGGTGAACTTCTCCAATAAAATCTAGGCCCCATTGCTGGAAAGGTCCCGAAACAACTATAGGTTTTAAAGGCAGAGATTTAAGTTGTTGCTGAAAATCTATGGCATTTGGTGCAAGCTCTAACCTTTCTACAGACGTCAGTGAATAAGGTGGGCTAGTAGTACCTATCCCTGAGGATTTTGTAGGCTCTGGTCTTATAGAAATGATGCCCTCCACATAGGCTACTATGAAATTCAATAATGATCATGTCAGCCTCTTGTGGATTCATACATTTCAAAAGCACCCCCAGGGGGTCTTTCCAATATAAAACTCGATCGACAAGGCAGTATCTGACTACTTTGAGCTTCAGAGCTCTCGCGTTGTTTCTTTGCAGGCCATATGGAGGCCACAACTCTTGCAAAAAATATATGACATCCTTATACCAAGTACATCAAGCCAACGGGGACTCTACTTGAGGGTCTACATCAGAAAACTAATCTTGCTGATTTTCTAAGAATTCATTGATGAAACCTACCCCTAAAGCTTTTCAATTTGCTTCAGCCAATAGCTTGGCTAAACCTTGACCTTTGATTAATTTGGTAGGCCTTATTTCCAAGTCAAACTCAAGGATCTTGGCTATCCACTTACTCCTCCTCCCGTCTATATCAGGCTGAATAAGAATGTCCTTAACAGTGCCTGAGGGGACATATGCAATGATCTTCGACTGCAGGACATAGGTTCTAAAAGACTTGAGAGCCTTTACCAGGGCATAGGCCTGTTTCTCCATAATGTCGTACTTGACTTCGACATCCCTTAGAGCTCTGCTAAAATAGGCAATAGGCTTCTCTTGCCTAGCATCATTTGTTTGTAATAAAATAGCAGCCACCGTGTCAAATGAGGCAAAGGAGAAAATAAGGAAATCCTTTGAGTAATCGGGACTGATAAGCACATGAGCTTCTATCAAGGCCTTCTTTATCTGCTTAAAGGAATTTCAAGCTTCATAGGTCCACCTCACTTCATTTTCCTTTCTCAACATGGTTGTTATAATATTTACCACCTCAACAAAGTTAGAAACAAACCTCCTTAGAAAATTAATCTTACCAAGGAAAGACTGGACTTCTTTCCTAGATCTTGGGATTGCCAAGGCTTGGATTGCTTCAACTCTACTAGGATCAATTTTGACTCCTTTTGTTGATACTATGTGGCCCAGTAACTTTCCCTCCATAGCGAACAAAGATTTTTTGGGATTCGATGAGAGGCCAAAACTCCTGCATTTCAGAAAAACTTTCTTGAGATGACCACAGTGTTCTTTATTAGATTTGGAAAAGACTGTTATGTCATCCAGATATATGACCACAAACTTATCCTATTCCCCAATGAAAGCTATGTCCATGGCACGTTGAAACGTTGCCCCTGCATTCATCAACCCAAAAGGCATTTTAGCATACATGAATGTGCCCCATGGAGTGGTAAATACCATCTTTTCCCTGTCCTCGGGTAGAACAGAGATTTGATTGTAGCCAGAGAATCCATCAATCATAGAAATCATGGATGCTCCTGTTACCCTCTGCAATATATGTTCCATCTTCGGTAAGGGGTAATTGTCTGTTAAGGTCCTAACCCGCACATAGGTAGATCAATGTATTCGGATGTAATAAAGGTCAATATTAATAAGACCTTTCAATAAAATAGAATAAGGTGGATGTAAGAAGACCTAATAGAAGCTTCCGCTTCTAGAAGGATCTT
>ML782782.1:841082-852180 GCA_009831015.1 Picea engelmannii
AAAAAATGATTGTGAATAAATAATATTGAATCCACTAAAATATTAAGCTTATATTAAAATAAAAAATTTGAGTCAACATAACATAATCATCATTAAACCATGTGAAATCATTATTAAACCGTAGGTGAATGATCTTATCCATAAAATATCATTATTAAAAAATATGTATAGGCATACTTCACTTAGGGCTTGGGTGTGGAGGAGGTTAAGGGTAGAGTATAGCTTGTGCATAGGATTAGAAGGAGATAGGGGGGTCTAGGTCACAATCTAGGTCTAGTGCATGGTGTAGGTCATGGTCATGTTCATGTAAGTGAATGTATAATTACGCCATTGGAAGAATAAAAAAAACTTAACACTCACCTTACACGTGATACTAAATTTCTTTGTTGCACATATCCTTTATTCGATGTGAGACTTGCCTCACCTTTATATGGATAGAGATAGAGGGAGGTATAACTATGGGAAAAGAGAAGGAGGTAGGGAGGGAGAGAGAAATAGGGTAAAATATAGAGTGAGAGTGAGACTAATAACAAGGAGAGATAAAGAGGTGGTAGATGTAGGAGAGAAAGAGTGAAAACATAGTGGGACGCAATGGCAGAGAGAGAGGGAGGACGGGCATAGAGAGAGAATGTGTGAGTGTGAGAGGGGGGAAGAGAAAGAAAGAGAGGAGGGTTGGAAAAGGAGTGTGTTAGTATGTGAGAGGGAGGGAGAGGGAGACAAAGAGTGGGGGTGTGACGGAGCTAACGATCAGAATCCCCGAAGTCCTACGGAGCTAACAAGGGGCAAATTTCTCTCTTGGGGTCTTGTCTATGTGACCCTATACGATGTCCACACGCTTAAGCCAGCCAAGAGCTTATCGGCTTTTCGTGATTCGGGGAATCATGATACATGACTTCTACCTTCCCCCATTCAAATCCTCGAAACTTTCGAGGTCTCCAAAGTCACCCCCCCCCCAAAAAAAAGGGAGATCGACGGTCGTAAGCCTCCCCTGATCCAACGATATGGATCTTTTCGGGGTTTCGGTACTTGGGAGTTCGAAATGCAACAACTCCAAGACTCTTCATCATTCAAATCTCTAAATTCCGATATGGGAATTTGTGTAAGAGATCAACGACTTTTAAGAGTGTGCATCCAATGGTCCATGGGATTTCAGGACTTTCCCCTGAACTCTGACCACTCACCATACATCTCCCTTTATGGACAGTCTAGGTTCCTTTAGGACTTCTCCTCTCCACTACCGCGCATATCAGAATTTCGAGTATCAGGATTTCACGATTTGTGAAGGCAAGGTTTCTTGCCTTCTTAGTTTCCCGGATGCCAAAACGCCGAAACGTCAACTGGCAGCCACGTGTCCCTTCGATGGACGAAAGTGACCTTCAGCCAAGATCAATGGTCGTGAACTTTTTGGGATGATCAATGGTCACGATCAAATCCCGGCTTTCCTCAATCTCATTCACATCTTACGCCATTTCGAGGTTTCGGTGATCAGGATTTCATGACTCGTGAAGACAAGGGTTCTTGTCCTTTCATTTTCCCGAGTGACAAAACACTGAAGCACTTACCAGTAGCTATGTATACTCCCCCAAATGGACAATCCTCGTTGATTCATGATTTTTCAACTCGCGACCCCTAAGGACAGAAATCCTTTGTCAACTTGAATCCCCGGTATCCAAAATACAGATGGACTCTCGATCTCCGCCACGTGTCCTTCACGGATGGATGGTCTAGATCTATATAAGGACTTTCACCATGGAGTGTCCCGATCTCTTGTCATCAACACTCCCGGAATCCCAAATCCCAAATCCCCAATACCGACTCCTCTCTCGGGACTTTTTCCCTTGTTCACGAGGGATAAACCCTCATGTATCTCCTAACAGATCCAATGACTGTCGGGTTTGCTAGCTAATATCTGATGGCTCAGATATATCCCACATCACTCACTCTCCCACTACTCTCAGGACATGTAAAAACCAACGGTCCAGATACTCCCATAGACCTTGGGGATCTATAGTCCTGATTTCCTCGCTATTCATGAAGATAGAGGAAAAGGGGCAAGGCACGTAGCGCCCTTCTTTCTTTCGTCAATCTAATGGTCGTGAATGGCCACAGATCTTTCGACGGGATCTCGCCCGTTAATCGATACTTATCCCTACACTGCTACTTCAGGATTTTAAGGGGGTCATTTCTCCTCGTACAGGGTTGTTAAGACTTGCGCATTCAAGTCCTTTTTCTAGGTTCTTGGTAAACCTTTCCAAGGAGGGTATCTTTGTGAAGAGATATATTCCGGGGCATTCTTGGAGACAGCTAAGGGGAAACAAATTCCCGAGAATGGACTGGAAGTATGGCTTGGTTCAACTTATGCATAATTAAATTCATTTATCAACATAAGCCATGCATGGGTTTTTTTTTCCTGTTATAAGCATACATCTACCGGTACTGATCAAAATACTACACAGACATTCTTATAATGAAAACATTCACAATTTTGCAGCTTATGATCATAATTATCCAAATACATATGTTTCAAGGTGCCAGAGGCAAAACACTTATCAAAAATAACACCAGGGTTAAGCGACTGCTGCTGAGAGGGGTGCTCGTTTCCACCCAACTGTAGGCTTAGCGACTCCCAGCGGATTTACCACTAGCCACCCCCAAGCTGAGACCATGATGCTGTGAGACTACGTCTCCATCTACCAGTGACCAGGAGTGAATGTTGCAATCCTCCCTCTCTGCTATCACTCACTCTGCGTAATGCCAGAGTTCTCCCCTCGTGTCTGCCCCCCAATAGCTTCTACCTTACGCCTTATCCTCTTGCGAGGTTGCATGTGGTGCGATTTCCCTTGTGTTGCTCAGTCATGGTGGCTCTATGGATAGGCGGTTCACTTCCCCATCCCTCATTAAGCCATCTACCTGCCAGTCTGCGAGTCATTTAATTCGGGGCCAGTGAGCCTCTTTTGGTTTTCCGGGCTAGTGGAGTCCAAATATGGTATTAATTCTCGGTGGAAGTTAACACCACCTTTCCAGGTTCCTTCCACCGCCATCGTGGTCTCTTTTTCTGCACATCCCCTCTCAGCAGTCCTGCAATAAAATTCATAATGTTATTCACATTTATGAGTTTTCCATAGTTCTTGGCCAGTCCAGTTATTTTTACAAACTGGGGGAGACAGGGTATTACAATTCCCTCCCCCTTAAAAAGGAACATCGTCCTCGATGTTCTTGTCTACTAACATGAATTGCATGTACATAAGTAAACAAAATCGGATATGCCTGTCTCATGGCATCCTCCATTTTCTATTGCACCTTGACCTGTGCAATGGTTCTGTTCCGGAGTGGGGTTTCCTTTCTGTCCAGTATACATTGGGGTTCTGGTATAAATTCTCCCTCCAATTCCACCTGGATCACAGACCAATCAATTATATGATTAGTATCATGTACATATTTCTTCAATAACGAAAAATTGAAAACATTATGTGCTTTTACTGTGGGAGGAAGTGCTAGCCGATAGGCTACAGGTCCCACTCTATCTAGAACCTCAAAGGGTCCACAATATTGGGGTGCCAACTTGGCACAAGCTCCCATTCTCAGGGAACTCCTTCTAGGCTTAATTCTGAGATATACTTGGTCTCCCACTTTGAACTCTCTTGGAGTTCTCTTTTGATCAGCATAACTTTTCTGTCAGTTCTGAGTGGCCTTCAGGTTTTGTTTTATCTGGGTCACTTGCTGTTCCATTTCTCTCAGCATGTCGGGTCCAAAAGAAATTCTATTTATAGGATTACTCCAGCTGATTGGAGTATTACACGGCCTACCATAGAGGACCTCAAAGGGACTCATCTTTAAGGATGCTTGGTAGCCGTTGTTGTAGGCGAATTATACCAATGGCAGGTAGTCTTCCCATTTCTTGGTTTGATGCATCACATGCATCCTTAACATATCCTCTAGTATTTGATTCACTCTTTCTATCTATCCATCGGTTTGAGGGTGATAGGTGGTGCTAAACAACAATTTGGTCTCTAAACCCGCCATCAGTGATTTCCAAAAATTGGAAGTAAATTTTGTGTCTCTGTCAGATATTATCTCTCTCGGCATACCGTGCAGTCGGAATACCTCTTTAATGAATATCTGGGCGATATCTATCGCCTTGCAGGTTGATTTGACGGGGATGAAATGAGCGGACTTGCTCAGTTTGTCCACCACCACCATAATGGCATCGTTCGGTTTGGTTGAGGTTGGTAATCCAGTGATAAAATCCATGGAGATGGTTTCCCATTTCCATTTTGGGATGTGTAAAGGGTGTAATAGTCCTGCTAGGTGTCGATGTTCTGCTTTAACCTATTGGCATTCTATGCATCGGGCCAATTATTTGGCTATGTATTTCTTTAATCCAGGCCAATAAAATTGTTTTCGGGTGGTAGTGATCATTTTCTGGTATACTGGGTGACCAGTGTATGGTGTTTTATGTAGTTCATCCATAATGAACCTCTTTAAGTCGTCACAATTTGGAATGTACAGTCTATCTTTGTAAGTGAGTAGACCTCCTTCGGTCATCTGGTAGCCTTCATATTTTACTCTAGTAGGTTCTTGTTGTAGGTACAGGGTCACAGTCTGAATGAAGGAATCTGTTTCTTATGCATTTCTGACTCTATTCTTGACATCTGTTTCCCAGGTACTCACTATTGCCAGGTGAATCATTTTCATGCTTCTGCTAAGGGCATCGGCCACCCTATTTTATTTCCCTTTAATGTGTTTGATTTCAAAATCAAATTTGCTAAGGAGGGCCATCCATCTAGCTTGTCTAGCATTGAGTTTTGGTTGGTCAAACAAATATCACAATCCACAGTGATCTGTCATAAGTACAAATTTTCTTCCCAAGAGGTAATGCCTCCACATTTTCAAGGCATGCACTATGGCAACCAGTTCTAGATCATGAGTCACATAGTTGACCTCGTGTTCATTCAATTTTCGGGATTCATAGCAGATCACCTTTCCTTCCTGCATAAGGACTCCTCCGAGCCCTTCCTTACAGGCATCTGTGCACACAAGGAAGTCAGCTTCTGGTTCAGTGATTTTCAACATGGGTGCATGGGTTAGTATATGTTTCAAGGTTTGAAATCTTTCTTCACATTGCTGTGTCCACAAAAATTTTGTCCCCTTCTTTTGGAGGGCAATGATTGGACAACCAATCTTGGAGAATCCTTTTATAAATCTCCTATAGTATCCCACTAATCCCATAAAGGATCTGATATCTGAGACATCCTTTGGGGTAGGCCATTCCATGATAGACCTGATATTGTCAGGATCTACCACTACCCCTTCCTTGGACAGAACATGTCCCAAGTAATGTATTTGCTTCTGAAAGAAGTCACACTTGCTGAATTTAGCATAGAGTTGGTGCTCTCTTAGCACTTGCAGCACAAGTCTAAGATGCTCTTCATGTTCTTCTATATTCCTAGATTAGATTAATATGTCATCAATAAAAACTAGTACAAATTTATCTAAAAATTTACTGAGTACATTGTTCATTAAGCACATGAAAGTGGCAGGGGCATTGGTTAACCCGAATGGTACTACCACAAACTCATAGTGACCATACCGTGTCTGGAAAGAGGTTTTATGGATGTCTTCACCCTTGATTCGAACTTGATGGTACCCTGACCTCAAGTCAATTTTTGAGAAAATAGACGCACCCCCCAACTGATCGAATAGATCATCAATCTTGGGCAAGGGGTATTTGCTCTTTATGGTTACTTTATTAAGTTGTCTGTAATCTATGCACAGTCTAAGGGTGCCATCCTTCTTTTTCACAAACAAGACTGGTGCTCCCCATGGGGAAATGCTGGGTCTAATATGACCCTTATCCATCATTTCTTTCAATTGTAATTTGAGTTAAACTAATTCAGGTGTTCTCATCTGGTAGGGTGTTCTAGACACTGGCACCACTCTTGGTGTGAGCTCTATTGAGAAGTCAATGTCTTTTCTTGGAGGTAGACCCGGTACCTCTTCCGGAAACACATCTCTATATTCTCTTAGGATAGGGTGATCATCAGGGCTTGGTCTATCACCTTCGATTGTTTTCAACACCTGTATTGCATATAGGGGACATCCCTTTCGGCAATACTTTCTCATTTTCAGGGCTAATAATTGCCTCACTGAGACCAGTTTTCGGATTCCTTGGAGGGTTATCCTTTTTCCTTCTTTGCTCACACATTCTAAGGTTTTATGGTAACATTCCAGTTTGGCTTTATGGGCAGCCAACCAGTCCATACCAATTAACAGGTCATATGATCCCAGGGGTAATACGTTAAGGGTTTCTTGGGTGGGAAATTCACCCAACATTAATTGGCAAGTTGGTATGACCTCTGCTACCCTTCTTTTGGTGCCAGTGGATAACTGTACCAACCATGGCTTGGTTTGCTTCTGTGGCTGTAGTTTACACTTATCAATAGCTTTAGGGGCTATATAACTCAAATTTGAACCAGGGTCAATCAAAACAGACACCAGATGGTTGAACATCATACCTTCTATTTCCACCATTGAAGTTGGTGGTCAGCTTGGTTATTGTCCAAGGCTGCATAAATCTGTGGCACACTCCTTGCCACATCATTGACTATGGTCGCTTTGTGAAGGTTATAAACTTTCTGACTGTTCTATTGTCAGTGTGGACAGTCTCTCAGGAGATTCTCTTCTCCACAACCCCAGCACTTCAGAGGTTCTTTCTTTGGGTTATTAGTCTTTACTGGTATAGGTCCAGAAGTTTTATTTCCATCCACCGAGGGAAAGTTTTGTTGGAGTACACTCTGGGCTGGATAGTTCATTATGGGGTCCTTCTTGTAGTTTTTAAATCCTGAGGATTTAATCCCCTTTTTCTGAAATCTCGAACCACTCTTCTGTTTCCAGTCTCCACGAGACTCTACCCGATGTCCATATTGTTCATGACAATATGTTTCCTTTCGTATAGTGTCTTCTAAGGTCTTTGGATCGTTGAATTCTATTCAGTTCCGGTATTCCTTGGGTAGCCCACTGATGAAGTATTGCGCCTTCGCCTTCTCTGCTTTGATGTAGGGCACATATCTCAATAAGTCGAGGAATTTGTTGACATATTCCTCTATAGTGATTTGCCCCAGTTTGAGTTCATAAAACTCTTTAGCCTTCTCATCGAAATATCTTTCTGACAAATACTTCTTCCTAAAGTACTTCTCAAACCGTTTCCAAGACAGGTCCTCCTCGCGGACCCCTTTCATGTTCTTAAGATCTTCCCACCAGATGGAAGCCTTTCTGTTCAGATTGAAAGTGGCCACTCGGGCCTTCAAATTCTCTGAAAAATCATGGACTCTGAAATATTTCTTCAGTCCAAGTAGCCAGGCCTCGGCTTCCTCTCCCTTCTTTATCTCACCATCGAAGGAGGGAGGTTTGGTCTTTCTGAATTCCTCAAATTTATGACTCTTGGAAGTCTTTTGCTTCTTCTGTTTTCTTTGCGAATAGGAACTGGTCCTGCTGCTGGAAGATCCTTCTGAATCACCAGCTTCCTTCTCAGTGGAATCATTCGGCACTGGTCCTTTACCTCTGGGGTGGACCTTTCTTGAGGTGCTTCTCTCAGTATGGCCATTGACATGACAATGCTTTTGCATCTCAGGTTCCTGCTACATTTATCGTTGTAGGTCAGATAAGCTCTGTAGTAAAACTGCATTAATTTCGGTTTTCTTTTCTTGTTCTTTCATCATCCTTTCATTATTGGCCTTACAGCTTTGCAATTCAACCATGAGACTCCTCACAGTCTTGGCTAGGTCTGGAGGGCTTCCTATTACTCTTCTTTCATCAGACTCTTCATCTCTGTTGTGGGAGCCTTCTCCCATCTCTTGGTGAGTCACCATACTTTGAGTCTATAGATTCCTATGGCTGATCGTCCACTTGAGTGAAAAGACAAACATTGGTTATTAGTCAAGAGTCAAATACATTTTATTTTTATTTTTATTTATTTATTTATAACTCTTTCTCATGCATACACAGTCGGGTTCTCATTTCCAAGTTTTAATCCTAGACAAGAGAGTTACATTAGGGGTTACTCTTCGTAGGAGTACTTCGAACGGAGCTTATGCGCAACTCATGCATGAGCCCAATCAGGCAAACTGTTGTAACCATGCTCTGATACCACGTTGTCACACAGCCACTACGTAAATCAAAAATTTTCGTGATTTCTCAACGATCAGAATCCACGAAGTCCTACGGGGCTAATGAGGGGAAAATTTCTCTCTTGGGGTCTTGTCTACGTGACCCTATATGGTTTCCACACACTTAAGCCAGCCAAGAGCTTATCGGCTTTTCGCGATTCGAGAAATCGCGATACATGACTTCTACCTTCCCCCATTCAAATCCCTGAAACTTCCGAGGTCTCCAAAGTTTCCCGCCCCCCCCAAAGGGAGATCGATGGCCGTAAGCCTCCCCTGATCCAACGATATGGATATTTTCGGGGTTTCGGTACTTGAGAGTTTGAAATGCAACGAATCCAAGACTCTTCGTCATTCAAATCTCTAAATTCTGATATGGGAATTCGTGTAAGAGATCGACGACTCTTAAGAGTGTGGATCCAATGGTCCACGGGATTTCAGGACTTTCCCTTGAACTCTAACTACTCACCACATGTCTCCCTTGATGGACAGTCTAGGTTCCTTTGGGACTTCTCCTCTCCACTACCGCGCATATCATAATTTTGGGTATCAGGATTTCGTGATTTGCGAAGGCAAGGTTTCTTGCCTTCTTAGTTTCCCGGATGCCGAAACGCCGAAACGTCGACCGATGGCCATGTGTCCCTTCAATGGATGACAATGACCTTCATCCAAGATCAACAGTCGTGACCTTTTTGGGATGATCAATGGTCATGATCAAATCCCGGCTTTCCTCAATATCATTCACATCTTACGCCATTTCGAGGTTTCGGTGATCGGGATTTTGCGACTCGCGAAGACAAGGGTTCTTGTCCTTTCATTTTCCCGAGTGTCGAAACACCGAAGTGCTTACCAGTAGCCACTTGTACTCCCTCAAATGGACGGTCCTCATTGTTTCACGATTTCGCGACTCGTGACCCCTAAGGACACAAATCCTTTGTCAACTCGAATCCCCAGTATCCGAAATACCGATGGATGGATGGTCTAGATCTATATCGAGACTTTCACCATGGAGTGCCCTGATCTCCTTTCATCAGGACTCCTAGAATCTTGAATCCCAAATCCCTGATACCGACTCTTATCTTGGGACTTTCACCCTTGTTCACGAGGGATAAACCCTCATGCATCTCCTAATAGATCCAACGGCTGTCAGGTTTTCTAGCTAAGATCTGACGGCTCAGATCTATCCCACGTCGCACACTCTCCCACTACTCTTGGGACATGGAAAAACCAACGGTCCAGATACTCCCACAGACCTTGGGGATCTACGGTCCTGATTTCCTCGCTATTCACAAAGATAGAGGAAAAGGGGCAAGGCACGTAACACCCTTCTTTCTTTCATCAATCTAACGGTCATGAATGACCATAAATATTTCGATGGGATCTCGCCCATCAATCGATACCTATCCCTATGCTGCTACTTTAGGATTTTAAGGGGGTCATTCCTCCTCATACAAGGTTGTTAAGACTTGCACATTCAATTCCTTTTTCCAGGTTCTTGGTAAACCTTTCCAAGGAGGGTATCTTTGTGAAGAGATCTATTCTAGGGCATTCCTGGAGACAGATAAGAGGAAACAAATTCCCAAGAATGGACTGGAAGTCTGGCTTGGTTCAACTTATGCATAATTAAATTCATTTATCAACATAAGCCATGCGTGGTTTTTTTTTTCTGTTATAAGCATACATCTACCAGTACTGATCAAAATACTACACAGACATTCTTATAATGAAAACATTCACAATTTTGCAGCTTATGAGCATAATTATCCAAATATATATGTTTCAAGGTGCCAGAGGCAACACACTTATCAGAAATAACACCAGGGTTAAGCGACTGCTGAGAGGGGTGCTCGTTTCCACCCAACCGTAGGCTTAGTGACTCCCAGCGGATTTACCACGAGCCACACCCGAGCTAAGACCACGATGCTGTGAGACTGTGTCTCCATCTGCCAGTGACCAGGAGCAAAGGTTGCAATCCTCCCTCTCTGCTATCACTCACTCTGCGTAATGCCAGATTTCTCCCCTCGCGTCTGCCCCCCAATTGCTTCTACCTTACACCTTATCCTCTTGCGAGGTTGCGTGTGGCACGATTTACCTCACGCTGGTTAGTCATGATGGCTCTACGGATAGGTGGTTCACCTCCCCATCCCTCATTAAACCATCTACTTGCCAGCCTGCGAGTCATTTAATTCGGGGCCAGTGAGCCGCTTTTGGTTCTCCGAGCCACTAGAGTCCAAATACGGTATTAATTCTCGGTGGAAGTTAACGCCACCTTTCCAGGTGCCTTCCATCGCCATCGTGGTCTCTTTTTCTGCACATCCCCTCTTAGCAATCCTGTAATAAAATTCATAATGTTATTCACATTTATGAGTTTGCCATAGTTCTTGGCCAGTCCAGTTATTTTTACAAACTGGGGGAAACAGGGTGTTACAGGGGGTAGATAAAGAGAGTGAGAGGAAGGGGGGCAGAGATAGTGGGTAGGGGTACATGTATGATAGAGACAATAGAGAGATAGTGGGAGGGGGGTAGAGAGAGGGAGGGAGGGAGGAGGGTTTAGAGAGAGACGGAGACTAAGTGTGAGAGGAAGGGGCAAGATAGAGGGAAGGGGGGATAGAGAGATATAAAGAGAGAAATTAGGGGAGTGTAGAGGAGAGAGAGGGAGGGGGATACAATGAGTGAGTAGTGGAGGGGGATATAGAGTGAGGGGGAGAGACGATTACATTAAAGAGAGAGAAGGGGGTGAGGGAGATAAGGGGAGGGAGGGAAATATACAACAAGAGTAAAATAGAGATTGAGAGTGGGATAGAGAGATTGAGGGATAGGGTAGAGAGAGAAAAGGTAGAGAAAGAAGAGGATGGAGGGAAAGACCCAGGAAGAGAAGAAGAGAGGCTGAGAGTGAGATGGAGAGAGATAGAGAGGTATGTAGAATGAGAAATAGA
>ML782782.1:852256-888472 GCA_009831015.1 Picea engelmannii
ATAGGGGGATGGAGGGACAAATGGGAAGAGGGAGTGGGAGAGAACAGAGAAAGAGGAGGAGGGAAATATGGGGGAGAGAGAGAGGGTGGAGGAGGGAGAGAGTTGAATTTGGGGGATATAGAGAGGGAGTTGATGCGATACTGTGAGGCATGACGAGGCAAGGTCTAGGTTTAGGTAATGGTCTAAGTCTAGGTCTATCTCTAGGTCTAGGTATAGGTATTGACATTCCTTAGTAGGTCTAGGTCAAGGAAAATTCTTTTCTTACCATGGATTTCCTTGGAATGTTCCACTCTTTCTAGTGTGCGAGAGCGTGGGAAGGAGAGAAAGGAAGACAAAGAGGGGAGGTAAATACTGAGTGTGTTAGAGTGTGGGAAGGAGATAGAGGAAGACATAGAGGGGGGATAGAAATCATGTGTGTGAGAGTGTGGTAGGGAGAAAGAGGAATACAAAGAGGGGATGTAGAGAGTGAGTGTGTTAGAGTGTGCGAGGGAGAAAGAGGTAGAAAAAGAGGGCAGGTAGATAGTGAGTGTGTTAGAGTGTGGGATGGAGAGAGAGGGAGACAAAGAGGAGGGATGAAGAGTTTTGGGGGGAGAGAGAGGGAGACATAGAGGGTGTATAGAAAGTGTGTGTGTGTGTGAGTGTGGGAGATAGAGAGAGGTAGAAAAACAAGGGAGATAGAGAAAGGAAGACATCAAGGGGGGATATAAAGTGTGTGTGAAAGAGTGTGGGAGGGACATAGAGGAAGACAAAGAGCGGAGGTAGAGAGTAAGTGTGATAGGGAGAGAGAGGTATACAAAGAGGAGAGGTAGAGAGTGAGTGTGTTTAATTGTGATAGGGAAAGAGAGGTATAGAAAGAGAAGAGGTAGAGAGTGAGTGCTTTAGAGTGTGGGAGAGGCAGAGAGAAAGACAAAGAGGAGGGGTAGAGACAAATTGTGAGAGGGAGGGAGAGCTATATAGAGAGGAAGAGAGATAGATAGTGAGAGGAATGGAAGCAAAAAGGGAGACATATAAGGGGGGGTAGAGAGAGAGTCAGAGAAAGGGGGGGATATAGAGGGAGACAAAGAGGGGAAATAGAGAGAGAAGGGGGGCAAAGAGAGTGAGACTGAGACTAACAATGAGGACAAAGAAAAAGAGTGGGAGATAGGTGGAAGAGAGAGGGGAAGGAGAGACAAAAGGGAATAGAGAGAGAGAGAGGGTGTGGGAGTCTGAGGCATGTCAAGGTAAGTTATAGGTCTACCTCTTTCCATGAATTTTGATGTCTAAGTATTTTCATGTATAGGTCTTACCATGTATAGGAGTGTGAGGGAGAGAGAGGGAGATAGATAGGGGGTAGAGAGGGAGAGTGAGAGGGACATATAGAGGGGGGATAGATGTAGGAGAGAGAGAGAGAGATAGAGGAGGGGTATGGGAGGTATGGAGGAATGACTTATAGGAAGACAAAAAGGGGAGGTATAGAGTGAGTGTGTTAGAGTGTGGGAGGGAGAGAGAAGTAGACAATGAGGGGAGGTAGATAATGAGTGTATTAGCATGTAGGAGGGAGACATAGAGATACATAGAGGGGGGAATAAAGAGTGTGGGAGGGAGGGAGAGGGAGACATATAGGGGGGATAGAAAGTGTGTGTGCAAGAGTGTGGGAGGGAGAGAGAGGTAGAAAAATAGGGGAGGTAGAGACTGCATGTGTTAGAGTATGGGAGGAAGAGAGAGAGGAAGACATGGAGGGGGGATAGAAATTGTGTGTGCGAGAGTATGGGAGGGAGATAGAGGAATACAAATAAGGGATGTAGAGAGTGAGTTTGTTAGAGTGTGGGAGGGGGAGAGATGTAGACAAAGATGGAAGGTAGAGAGTGGGTGTGTTAGAGTGTGGGAGAGGGAGAGAGAAAGACAAAGAGGATGGGTAGAGACAAAGTGTGAGAGGGAGACAGAGAGGATAGGTAGAGACAGGGATAGTGAGAGGAAGGGAAGTAGCTAGGGAGACGTAGAAGGGGGGGTAGAGAGAGAGTGAGAGGAATGGGGGGATACAAAGGGAGACATAGAATCAGAATAGAGATAGAAAGAGGGGTAGAGAGAGTGAGATTGAGACTAAAAACAAGGAGATAGAGAAAGGGTGGGAGAGATGTGGAAGAGAGAGGGGAGAGAGGGAGGGAGGGAGGGGAAAAGGGGCAGAGGGAGAGAGAAAGAGAGAAATATTGGAAGAAGTGGAGGATAGGGAAGGAGTGGGTGTGAGAGTCTGAGGCATGTCAAGGTAATGTCTACATCTACATCTTTCCATGCCTTGTGATGTCTAAGTCTTTCCATGTCTAGGTCTTACCATTTATAAGAGTGTGAGGGAGAGAGAGGAGACAGACATAGGGGGTAGAGAGGGAGATTGAGAAGGAGATAGAGATAGGGGATATATGTAGGAGAGAAAGAGAGAGGGGGGGACAGGGGTGGAGGAATGAATTTTAGGATCGCGGGCATGCTTCTAAGAACTCACATGCATTCTTTTGAATTCATTTTTTTTCGGGGCAAGATTGAGAAGGTGTATGCTAATTTGGTTGGCTCATATTTACATTCAGGATGACAAACCTAGTGGTTCGGTCTGCAAATTGATAAAAACCTGTATTTTTGTGAATACCCCTCTATATCTATGTCTTTGAATTTATTTTTCTACTGGATAAATAAACAAAACTATAGACATAGATAGAGTGGAAGATGCACATTTTGAATATATAATTTAAAAAAATATATATTGTTTATTATTTTTAATCTATTTTTTTCTTCACATATATCAAAATCTTAGAAGACATATCTTTCTTATTTATGCTATAATGTTTTAGAAAAAATCAAATTTGACATAGTTATTCACAATGTCTATGAATAAAAGTTGTATATTTAGAAAGCTAATTCAATTTCATAATATTCTTACACCATATTCAAATTCATTGTAAAACTACCTTGAAAAATCCCTCCAAGTTAACATATTGTTGTTTTTCGAGGTTGGCATTGCTACTAACACTTCATGAGAGATCATAATTAACTTGCACACACACACACACACACACACACACACACACACACACACACACACACACACGCACACCATGTGTTATATCGATGTTGAGTATAAAAAGAATCAAACATGGTCTACAAAAACATAGCATTAATTATTTTACCTGAACTAGATATTGAAATATTTTAATTATAGTGGACATTGACATATATTTTTGTTATTAATATTTTTTAAATGTTACGTGTCAAGTCCATATTAAACATGGAAAGAATTACATGTCTCTCTCATAGTAGTGGAAGAAATTCCCTTTTCACATAAATGGTAAGGGATCAATTTGCTATTTATATTTATAAAATTGAAATACACATGTACAAATTATCAAAGTTGTGCGATTACCTTTGTAGTGGTGGGCAAACAAGAGGGTAAACATATCTATCTAAATCAGAAGAGAAGGGGAAAGGAAGGATGAAGGATTGAGAGATAGAGAGAGTATAAATATGATGTAGCAAAGGTTGTCCTCATCCTTTTGGCCCTCTCTTGAAGAAGCCAAAAAAAAAAAAGTCGTCCTCATCCTTTTGGCCCTTGCTAATATGTGATCATCATATATTTGCTTATAATTTCCTTTGCTAATATGCACTCATCATATATTTGCCTCTAAGAATATATGTTTATTATATTCATATTCTAATCACATTCATTTTATTTTCCTTTTTATTATCTTGAGTGTTTTTCATTATGTTTCTAGATTCACTGACACCTTTAACTTGTTCATTTTGAAATGTACTATCACTAAAATTATCCATGCATTAAATCATTTTGCACTATATAATACATTTGATTTTTTTGTTAAATATTTGTAATTTTTAACTATTTTAGTCATGGCCCACATTGAAATATTCTTTTTAAATGCCACTTATCTATGATTTTGAATACAAAGCACATGGAGTTGAACTTGTGACCTCTTAGGAGGAAAGACATGTTCTTAACAATTACGCCCACTCAATTTATTTCATTCGAACTGGATATTAAAATATTTTATTTATGGTCGACATTGAAATAGTTTTTTGTTATTAATATTTTTAAATGCTTGCGTGTCAACTCCATGTTGAACATGGAAGGAATTACATATATCCCTCGTAGTGGTTAAAGAAAGCGCCTTTTGAAACAACTAGCGGAACCAATCAATTGGCTATTTATACTTTAAAATTGAAATACAAATGTAAAAATTGTCAAAGATTAATCTGATATGTGTGAGAGACTTTTTGTGGCAGGCAGAGAAGAGGGTAAAAAGATCTATCTGGAGTAGAAGAGAAGGGAAAAGGAAGGACAAAGGATTGAGAGATGGAGAGAGTAGAAATACGATGGAGCAAAAGACGTCCTCATTCTTTTGGCCCTCTCTTGAAGAAGAGAGAAAGGCGCATATTGTTGCAGAAGAAGCATTGCATCAGAATAATTACAAACAAAATATCATTGGTGATTCTATCAAAAAACGTGGCAGAGGAAGCATAAGAAAAAGGGGAAGGGGGATTGGAATAGTAGGAGAAGAGGAAGGTGCAGTGATAGTGACAGTGGCAATGTGAAGAAACAACCAGGTAGGGGAAATGGAGGCATAGGTTCTTCTTCCTCTTGGGGCAATATTGTTGATGAAGTAGCAACAAAGGTTGAGGTGGATGAGGAGGTTGTGATTGAGGAACCCATTTATAGCTACAAATTTAATGAGCTTCGTCCAGGAACCATGGGCCATACTCTAACTGTTAAATTCCTTGATTCCACTCCCATTTCAACTGTCGCTATTCCTGTATCTGAATTCGTTGTGGGCAATGACAATGTTGCCATTCTATTTACTGCCATAGGTTCCCAAGGTAAATAATATTTATATTATTGTTCATTTATTTCTCATTTGCAAATCCATTAATAACTCAAGGAAGAACTCATTACATTATATATTTAAATGTAATTTCATTTTGTTTCAGTGCATGTAATGAAGCCTGGAATGATGGTGATGCTGCGGAACACGAGGATTACATTATTTAGGGGTTCCCTATGACTTTTAGTGGGCAGGATGTAGATTGGCACCAAAAATGGAAACCTCAACACCGATCCCAATCAAAAACTCACTCAAGTCATTAAACTCCGCCCTGACTATTATTTTCATTTAAACATGGATAACAACTATCACTAATAAAGTTTGAGGTCATCACTCTCGACTCTCTCAGAGATTATCAGTTCTAGTTCAAACAATCCCGGTTAAACACCATTTCATTTTTTCACCCATTTTTAAAATGTTTTTATCTGTAGTTCGTTTTGTTTGATTAAGTGGTCTTACTTTTGCAAAAGACTTTCTGGGTTTTCAAATTCAACTTTTTCTAGGTGGAACCTAGCCATGAGAATTGAAAAATTACAAAGCATGCCTTGAAACATTTTCATGGAACGTTTGATTTATGATATACAAATACATGGATTTATTGATTCAGATTAGATAGGGATTTCAGATAGTAGAAGAAGTTCTTCTTGAATATGTTTCATTTTGAGCTTTGCCACAATATCATGGGATAGAAGGAAACATAAGTCTCTTTCACACAACACTACAATAGTAGAGTATATTTAATATTGTGATACTTGTATGGAAGCAGTGTGGCTCCATAAGTTGGTTTCTAGACTGTTTGATCATGTGTTGGATTCGACTGTGATATATTGTGATTATCAGAGTTGTGTGAAGCTTTTAGAGAACTTGGTGTTCCATGACAGGTCAAAGCACATTGAGATCAAGAATTATTTTCTTCTTGATAAAGTTCAGAGGGGAGAAGTGGTTCTCCTGTAAATCTCCACATATGAGAAGATATCATGTTTTTATCGTAAATCCTTTGTCCAAGATGAAAATCTTGCGTAGTTAAGAGAAAATTTGGGGATCGTGGAGACAACTTCCTTATTGAAAAAGGAAATGATTACTCCTAGGTTGGGAGAGATCACTACTATGTTATTGATTTATGGATAGTGATTTTCCATTTCGTAAAATGGTCCAATTTGGGAAGTTCCTTTCTAGTTCAGAAAGTGGTTCAATATTTCTGATAGACAGTCATTTTCCAATTCGAAAAATGTCTAGATCAAATAGTCATTTTCATAATGAAAATGGTCCAATAGATTGTTGATGTACTGCATAAAATGATTCTCGTTGTGTCCAGTGTGGTGGAATGGTCTAGGAAAATCATTCTTTTTGTCATTGACTCTGAGTAGTGGTCAAGTAGAATGGTCTTCCTCACCAGGAATTCATTCTTTCGAAGTTCACAGTTGTAACTAGTTTCAAAGAATGGTTCTTTTTGGAGGTTGGTGTAGGACATTCATTTCCTTAGGAAATGGTATGGACAGTACATCCCTATTCACTAAGATTAGTTTCAGAGGAATGGCCCAGTTAGGTGAATGGTCCAAGTTGAGAAATCAGGGACAATTATTCTTCTATGCTTGATAAGAATAGTCTAGATATATCATGACTAATGCTTGAATTTTCAACGGTAGATGCTCTTCCAGATCTCACAGATGTGAGTGGAAGAATGGACCAGATGACTCAGTTTGTATCATGATATTTTTTCTACAGGTTGATATCAGATGATATGATTTTTGTAGAGAATGTATGTCTCGGGACAGTAGGTGTATGCTACTATGGTGGATGTGATACACTGATAGTGACTGTATGTCACCGGTTAATAGCATTGTGCTACTGAGAGTGGATGTATACCATTGGATAGTAGTTATATAATAATATGAATAAAAACAATTGTTTTCTATTGGATGACATTGTTTTGAATTCTATGAAGAGTATCTAGTTGGATCGTGATGATGGTTCTCGGGATTTGATCATGATATAGCATGTGTGTCTATGATGATGATATCGATTCAATGGTATATTTTTTCTCAATACTATTTCCTTTAATACCTCCCTAGCTAGGAGGGAGTGTTGATATTATGGGAGCTAGAAGAGATATTAACCTCCACGTGTAACCTTTGACAATAGTAGAATATTCTAGGAAGCAAGAGAAATCCTAAAACATTGGATAATAACCCTAGAAGACAAGTAATCTCAAGAGAATATTTAATGTTGAGTTATTAGCCTCCAGAAAGAGAAGTCAAAATAGTCAAGTGAGATAGAGAAGTATAAATAGAGGGCGTTAGAGATCATTTTTCACTCACTCACTCACAACTGCATAAGGACAAGAAGTGTGCATGATTGGAGGAAGTTGCAGCTACAACAGTGGTGAATTGGTCTCTTGGTTATGGTTTGGAATTTATTCTTGGTATTTGGTTATTCTTGCATGGTGCGCTAGCCTTGGAGAAATGTGCACTACCTTGGTTGGCTATTAGATTACTTCAAGAATTATTCTATCTTTCAAATTCAAGGTGCTTAGGGGTGGCCTTTGTGCCTATGGTTGTGTGAAAATATTGCTATGTTTTCTATGGTGAAATGAGCACACATATTTTTTTGAACATAAGTATGTATGTATAGAAGTAGTGATCACGACCACAAAATAGATACACAATGGATCCATTTGAAAGAATATCATAGCCACGAAAGAGATACAATGTGGATCTATGTCTCATAATGAGTGAAGGATATATGGAAACACGAGTTGAAAAAATGATCCTTCAGAAGTACCAATGTCATAAGTGGAGGTGGTACTATCCAACACAACTTGAGTAACAACATAAAATATGTGATGCTACTACAGTCTTGAGGTATTTAAGTCATCCATCGATGGTATGAGTCTACACTATGTGAATAGATTTGTTGAATTGGAATATAGTGAGACACCATTTGATTATTGGTAATTGATGTATATTGTTAACAAATGCGAGAAAACTAACTAATAATGATAATGGACACCAAGATACCTAGTACAATATGGCAAGTGAGAATAAAGGAGTCGATGTTGAACCAAGGATGATTTTAGGGGCTAAATTTCACTCATGGGATAATTTTCCATGGTTTTTCCCAAAAAAATATTCTCTATTATAAAAATGATTCGTCCAAATTCTATAGGATAAAATAATTTTACCTTGAAAATTGCCAAAAGTTTATAAAAACTATATAAAATCCTTAGAAATTTGAACATTTTTACAGAAATATCGTCAAACATTTATAGTTGGGATATGAAGGATTAGTAAGATTCACTAAGGTTTCTACACTTTAAAATACCTTTTCGTCCTTAAAATCGTCCCTATGTTGAACACTTGGTAGAGTCTTTCAATAAGGTAACATTGATGTATTACCACTGTCAATAGTGAGGGAACCTGCCACTAATTACTACAAGACCCAAGGTACTAAGAAAGACTCTAGATCCCTATCCTATATTAGGATGTGTCGAAGTCGATAGGAAGAGATCAACTGGAAGGAGGGAATTAAGGAATCCTCTACAATCCATCATGAGGACTAGCAGAAGCCCAAATATTTGGAAGAGCTCAGATGAAAAGATTGAATGGACACACCATGAAGTATGTCTCTCACATGCACTAGAAGGAATAGTGCATGGAAATGACCCTCTGAATAGCACCCAATAATGAAGACTACCAACAAAAGAAAGGGAACCACCAATGGGGACAGATGGAATCCAAGGTACTACAGAAATACCAATGCGTGAATAATGTTCTTTCCATTGAACAAAGGGAAACCACTTATTCAGTGATCAATGATGAAGTGTCATCTATTTAGCACAAGGTAACCTATCAATGATGTAAATAGGGATAGGGTGTGACTCTAGACCAAACTCCCAGAGAAATGTATCATAATTGATAAAATATCACCCACCAACATGAAGTCAATGGATATGTTCCTTACTAGCAAGAGTATAGGACAAATATTGTAGTGATTCTGAGAAGTGTGTGACATATGAGAAGGCCGACTTGAAAAGTTACGAATTCCAAGGAATGGCCAACAAGGATAGAGATTTTTTATGTTGTGGAGTTCTTGCAACCTACCATCTATGACTAGAGAACATCCTTATTACATTGCTTGAGAACACAACCCACTAAATGTAAGAAAGGTAAGATGAAACAATTTGGTTACGAAATTATCCTATGTATATTCTTCTTCAAGAGGGTACCTATTATTATTCTGAGAGTTTTTATGGTACCACATAGACTCTTCACACCATGTATGATTTCATGGGCCGAAATTATTAAAATATTAGGGGGGGCGGTTGTATGACAAATCCATATGCAGAGGAATTCTTCGATTGGTGGAAATTATAGATCATAGCCATTGAGGACTATCACTATGAAGGGATAAGATTCACCAGGGATATCGATATACCCATTCCTATCAGTCCCACACTTGAGAAGATAAGTAAACAATATTTTAAGTTTTTAAAGTTATTTAATTTTTAATAATTTTATTTATAAAGTTCTCAAGAAGCAAACCAAAAAGAAATCATTTTTGGTGTGGGTAACAAAAATAACAAATTGACATGAATTTGTAGACATTGGAATGAGTAGTTATGATGGATGCCCTCACCACCATTGTAGAGGAGGTGCTAAGGAGAAATTAAGAATGGATCCCAAAAGATTCGAGAGGATTCTCCAGAACGACTAGAAGAGAATATAAATTGTTTGGCACACCATATACACATGGTGTAGATAGAAGAACTGTCAGAGCAGATGCATGACATGTTGTTGGCGTACCATGGGCTTGGTTGTAGCTATTCTAGCACTTATCCAATTTCATAGTCTATTATAGAGACACGCATGTTGGGGTGGGGCCCTCAACATATATTTTATATTGTATTATTGTATCGGTGTGTGTCTATATATATATGAGAGAGAGAGAGAGAGAGAGAGAGAGAGAGGGAGAGAGAGAGAGATATTTTGGGCTAGGATTGCTATTTTGTAATTTGACCCATATTTTTTTACTTAATGAACATTAAAGCAATATATACAAATATTTTTTCTTTGGTATTTTAGATTGTTATGTGTAAATGTGAAAACATTATATACATTTATGTGTGTGTGATTATGATTTTTAATTATGATACAAATTCCAATCCAAAACATAATTAAAATATACATCATATACTGAATTTTCAGTCCTAGAAATGTGAACATACATAATGTAGTTATGAAAATGTTCTAGAAGATTTACCCAAAGGAATTTTCAGAGAAGTGTAGGATCACACACATGGTATTGATCGTTTGATTGTGAAACTACCAACTAGGAATCCAAGTAAACTTCAAGTGGTAGGATACCATGCAAAATGGAATATCTTAGAAGCTCAGTGAAAGAACTATA
Source organism: Picea engelmannii (assembly GCA_009831015.1). Lineage (NCBI taxonomy): Eukaryota > Viridiplantae > Streptophyta > Pinopsida > Pinales > Pinaceae > Picea > Picea engelmannii. The sequence continues at coordinate 862,519 of ML782782.1, forward strand.
TTCGGCCACATTATTGGTCGTTGGCCCCATACAAGCACCTCTGGATGTTACCACTTGGTACAAAGGTGAGTGAATCACCCACACGGTGGAAGGAAGGTTTTGAGTGTGATGAATGGTTCCATCCATGAACCTGATATAGAATTAAGACTACAGTGACATATGCCAATCAAGCATTAGCATCATAAGCAAACCAAAAGAGAAATAAAATAAACTGTACAAATCCTAAATGCTTTATCTGGAATTAATGGACTATCATTGATAGTCCATTAAAGTATGGTCTTAAGAGACTTGTTGATTCCATATACTTGAAAATTCAATTATGGATAATAAGTAGACGAATTCTCTTTCTTACAACTGAGTTTCCTTAGCCACCTAGTGCAGGTACCATTTTTGGTTCCCCTTTTGAATAATAAATCGTAGAAATGACACCTATTTTTGGGTTGTAACCCTCATCAATAACTAGAAAGTGTTGTAAAACATCTTAAGTTACATATTAAGTTACATCATGGATAGTCAATGCAAAGAGACTATGTAAAACATATTAAGTTACAACTGGTGTAGCTACCTAGTGCAGGTACCATTTAGGGTCCACTTTTGAATAATACGTCACAAAACTCATGCCTATTTCAAGGCACTACCCCTCATTAGTGGCTAGATAGTGTTGTAAATTATATGTGTCACTGAAAAGGGACTAATAAAAAAATATTAAGCTACAATTGTTGTAGCCATCCAATGCAAGTACCCTTTCGACTCCCCTTTTGAATAATACATCGCAGAAATCACACATGTTTTGGTGTGCTACCCCTCATTAGTGGCCAAATAGTGTTGTACATTTTTTGTTTAGGTATCCTTTAGCTTCACCTTTTAAATAATACATCGTAGAACTCACGCCTTTTCCAGGCCACTACCCCTCACCAATGGAAAAACAATGTTGTTTCTTCTATGTTTTATTGAAAAGGGCCTAAGAAAAACGTCTCAAGCTACAACTTCTTTAACGACCAAGTGAAGACACCCTTTCGGGTTCCCTTTTGATTAATACATCCAAGAACTCATGCCTATTTTGGGGTGCTACCCATCATCAATGTCCAGACAATGGTATACATTATATGTGTCACTACAAAGGGCCGAAGAAAAACATCTTAAGTTACAACTATTATAGACACCCATTGCATTTAACCTTTCGAGTCCCCTTTTGAATAATACATCGTATAACTCACGCTTGTTTTGGGGTGCTACCCATCATCAATTTCCACAAAGTGATACATGTTCTGTGTGTCACTGCAAAGGGCTTGAGAAAAACATAGTAATTTATAGTTGTTGTAACCACCCAGTGCAAGTACCCTTTTCGGCCCCCTTTTGAATAATACATCATAGAAATCACCCGTGTTTTGGGGTACTACCCCTCATTAGTGGCTATACATTGTTGTACTTTCTGTGTGTCACCATAAAGGGCCTAAGAAAAAAATGTTAAGTTACAATTGTTGTATCCATCTAGTGCAGGTACCCTTTTGGGTCCCCTTTTGAATAATACATTGCATAGCTCACATCTGTTTTGGTGTGCTACCCCTCATCAGTGTTAAGAAAATGTTTTATGTTCTATGTGTCACTTAAAAGGGCATAAGAAAAACATCTTAAGTTATAGGTGTTGTGGCCATATAGTGCAGGTACCCTTTTGGGTCCTCTTTTGAATAACACATCGCAAAACTCACACTTATTTTGGGGTGCTTCCCATAATCAGTGGCCAACCATCAATTTACATTCTATGTGTCACTACAAATGACCTAAGAAAAACATATTAAGTTACAATTGTTGTAGCCACCCAGTAAACGTACCCTTTCGGGTCCCCTTTTGAATAATACACCACAAAATCACATATATTTCAGGGTGCTACCACTCATCAGTGGCCAAAACATGTTACGTTCTTCATGTCATTACAAAGGGCCTAATAAAAACATCTTAAGTTACAATTGTTGTAGCCACATATTACAGCTACCCTTTCAGGTCCCCTTTTGAATAATTCATCATAAATATCATGATTTTTTTGGGCCACTACCCGTCATCAGTGGTCAGACAATGTTGTATGTCCTATGTGTCACTGCAAAGGGCCTAAGAAAATCATATTAAATTACAGCTATTGTAGCCACCCAGTCAAGGTACCCTTTCGGGTCACCTTTTGAATAATACATCAGTATCAAATAAATCACACCTATTTCGTGGTGCTACCCCTCATTATTGACCAAACAATGTTTTATGTTCTAATTGTCACTACAAAGGAAATAAGAAAAACATCTTATGTTATAGTTTTTGTAGCCACCCAATGCATCCACACTTTTGAGTCCCGTTTTGAATAATAGAAATCATAACTCATCCCTGTTTCAGGGAGTTACCCCTCATTAGTGGGTAGACAATGTTGTACATTTTGTGTGTCACTGCAATGGGCCTAAGAAAAAAATATTAACTTACAATTGTTGTAGCCACCCAGTGCAGGTACCTTTTTGGGTCCCCTTTTGAATAATACATTGGATAAGTCATGCCTATTTTAGGGAGCTACCCCTCATCAATGACCAGAGAGTGTAGTATGTTCTATGTGTCACTACAAAGGACTTAAGAAAAATATCTTAAGTTACAACGGTTGTCACATATCCTGACGTCACATTCAAACATAACCCTTCACCAACATCACATTGTGATGCAATCCAACAAGTCCTAACATGATAATGTGAGAAACATTATGTTGTGTCTCAATGTGAAGAATATAATGTGACATCACAATGTGTGATGCGTTACCCAACATCACAATGTGATGAACATTTCCCAACATCGCAATGTGATGAACACAACCCAACAACGCAATGAGCTGAACATAGCTCAACGTCGCAAGGTGATGAACATATTCCAACATCGTAGTGAGATGAACATACCCTCACATCACAATATGCAATGTACATAAAATAATGTTTCAATGTGATGAACATATTTAGTGTCACAATGTAATGTACATAAGATTACGTTAGGATGTGATGAACAAAACCTCATGTCCCAACATGCAAAACCTTAAATTGATGTCGCAATGTAAAAAACATAACCCAACATTGCAATCTGTTGAAAAAAAACTAATGTTGTAATGACACAAAGGTACCCCGACGTGCCAATTAAACATAACCCTTCACCAACATCACATTGTGATGAAATCCAACCATAGTAAACTATAGTCAATCATATTCAAACATAGTCAACCATAGTCAAACATGGTCTCCCATGATCAACCATAGTCTACCATGGTCATACATCATCAACCATATTCAATCATAGTAATCCATGGTCTATATGGTCTTCCATAGTTGACTATGGTCTATCTTTCTCATTTTGCACTATATAATAAATTTGATTCTTTTGTTAAATATTTTTAATTTTTATCTATTTTCATTATGGTCCACATTGAAATATTCTTTTAAAATGCCACTTATCTATGTTTTTGAAAACATGGAGTACTACCCCTCATCACTAGCCATACATTGTTGTACGTTCTGTGTGTCACCATAAAGGGCCTAAGAAAAAAATCTTAAGTTACAATTGTTGTAGCCATCTAGTGAAGGTACCTTTTTGGGTCCCCTTTTGAATAATACATCACATAACTCACATCTGTTTCAGTTCGCTACCCCTCATCAGTGGCAAGAAAATGTTGTATGTTCTATGTGTCACTTCAAAGGGCCTAAGAAAAACATCTTAAGTTACAAGTGTTGTAGACATATAGTGCAAGTACCCTTTTGGATCCTATTTTGCATAACAAATCACACAACTCACACTTATTTTATGGTGCTTCCCATAATTAGTGTCCAACCATCTATTTACATTCTATGTGTCACTAAAAATGACCTAAGAAAAACATCTTAAGTTACAATTGTTGTAGCCATGCAATAAAAGTACCCTTTCGGGTCCCCTTTTGAATAATACACCATAGAATCACATCTATTTTAGGGTGCTACCACTCATCAGTGGCCAGACAATGTTACATTCTATGTGTCATTGCAAAGGGCATAAGAAAAACATCTTAAGTTACAATTGTTGTAGCTACCCAGTACAGGTACCCTTTTGGGTCCCCTTTTGAATAATACACCAAGAATCATGCCCATTTCAGGGTGCTACCACTCGTGAGTGGCCATACAATGTTGTACATTCTATGTGTCACTACAAAGGGCCTAAGAAAAACATCTTAAGTTATAGCTATTGTATCCACCCAAAGTAGGTACCCTTTCGGGGCCCCTTTTGAATAATACATTGTAAATCTCATGATTTGTTTAGGGCACTACCCCTCATCAATGGCCAGAAAATGTTGTAGATAAAGCATCAGATGGAAATTTTATTTACTCACATTGATAGTCCATTTAAGTATGGTCTTAAGAGACTTGTTTATGCCATATACTTTAAAATTCAATTATGGATAATAAGTAGACGAATTCTCTTTCTTGAAATCGAGTTTCCTTAGCCACCCAGTGCAGGTACCATTTTGGTTCCCCTTTTGAATAATAAATCATAGAAATGACACCTATTTTTGGGTGCTAACCCTCATCAATAAATAGAAAGTGTTGTAAAACATCTTAAGTTACATATTAAGTTACATCATGGATAGTCAATGCAAAAAGACTATGTAAAACATATTAAGTTACAACTGGTGTAGCTACCTAGTGTAGGTACCATTTAGGGTCCACTTTTGAATAATATGTCGCAAAACTCATGCATGTTTCAAGGCACTACCCCTCATTAGTGGCTATATAGTGTTGTACATTATGTGTGTCACTACAAAGGTACTAATAAAAACATATTAAGCTACAACTGTTGTAGCCATCCAGTGCAATTACCCTTTCGACTCCCCTTTTGAATAATACATCATAGAAATCACACATGTTTTGGTGTGCTACCCCTCATTAGTGGCCAAATAGTTTTGTACATTTTTTGTGTAGGTATCTTTTCAGGTCCCCTTTTAAAAAATACATCATAGAACTCACGCCTTTTTCAGGACACTACCCCTCATCAGTCGAACAACAATGTTGTTTCTTTTGTGTTTTATTGAAAAGGGCCTAAGAAAAACATCTCAAGCTACAAATTATTTAACCACCAAGTGAATATACCCTTTCGGGTCCCCTTTTGAATAATACATCACATAACTCATGCATATTTTTTGGTGCTACCCAACATCAATGGCCAGACAATGCTATACATTATGTGTGTCACTACAAAGGGACGAAGAAAAACATCTTAAGTTACAATGATTGTAGACACCCATTGCATTTACCCTTTTGGGTCCCCTTTTGAATAATACATCATATAACTCACACCTGTTTTGGGGTGCTACCCATCATCAATTTCCACAAAGTGATACACATTCTGTGTGTCACTGCAAAGGGCCTCAGAAAAATATCTTAATTTATAGTTGTTGTAACCACCTAGTGCAAGTACCCTTTTAGGCCCCCATTTGAATAATACATCATAGAAATCACCCGTGTTTTGGGGTACTACCCCTCAACGGTGGCCATACATTGTTTTACTTTATGTGTGTCACCATAAAGGGCCTAAGAAAAAAATGTTAAGTTACAATTGTTGTATCCATCTAGTGCAGGTACATTTTTGGGTCCCCTTTTGAATAATACATCGCATATCTCACATATGTTTCAATGCGCTACCCCTCATCAGTGGCAAGAAAATGTTTTATGTTCTATGTGTCACTTCAAAGGTCCTAAGAAAAAAATCTTAAGTTGCAGGTGTTGTGGCCATATAGTGCAGGTACCCCTTTGGCTCCTCTTTTGAATAAAACATCACAGAACTCACACTTATTTTGGGGTGCTTCCCATAATCATTGGCCAACCATCGATTTACATTCTATGTGTCACTACAAATGACCTTATAAAAACATCTTAAGTTACAATTTTTGTAGCCACCTAGTAAAAGTACCCTTTCAAGTCCCCTTTTGAATAATACACCATAGAATCACATCTATTTCAGGGTGCTACCACTCATAAGTGGCTAGAAAATGTTACGTTCTTTGTGTCATTGCAAAGGGCCTAATAAAAACATCTTAAGTTAAAATTGTTGTAGCCACCTATTACAGCTACCCTTTCAGGTACCCTTTTGAATAATACATCATAAATCTCATGTTTTTTTCGGGCCACTACCCCTCATCAGTGGGAAGACAATGTTGTATATCCTATGTGTCACTGCAAAGCGCCTAAGAAAAACATATTAAATTACAACTATTGTATCCACCCAGTCAAGGTACCCTTTCAGGTCCCCTTTTGAATAATACATCACATAATTCACACCTATTTCGTGGTGCTACCCCTCATTATTGACCAAACAATGTTTTATGTTCTAATTTTCACTACAAAGGCAATAAGAAAAGCATTATATGTTATACTTGTTGTAGCCACCCAATGCATCCACACTTTTGAGTCTCGTTTTGAATAATAGAAATCATAACTCATGCCCATTTCGGGGAGTTACCCCTCATTAGTGGGTAGACAATGTTGTACGTTTTGTGTGTCACTGCAATGGGCCTAAGAAAAAAATATTAACTTACAACTATTGTAGCCACCCAGTGTAGGTACCTTTTTGGGTCCCCTTTTGAATAATACATCAGAGAAGTCATGCCTATTTTAGGGAGCTACCCCTCATCAATGGCCAAAGACTGTAGTATGTTCTATGTCTCACTGCAAAGCACTTAAGAAAAATATCTTAAGTTACAATGGTTGTCACATATCTTGACATCAGATTCAAACATAACCCTTCACCAACATCACATTCTGATGCAATCCAACAAATCCAAACATGATAATGTGAGCATAGATGATTTTAGGGGCCAAATTTTGCAAATGGGCTAATTTTCCATGGTTTTTCCTAAAAAAAAGATTCGCCAATTTCCATTTTTTCTAAAAATGATTCGCCCGAATTTCATAGAATAAAATTATTTTACCTTAAAAGTCGCCAAAATTTTATAGAAACTATATAAAATCCTTAGAAATTTGAATATTTTTACAAAACTATCGCCAAACATTTTACATTTTGCATATTAAGGACTAGTAAGATTAGCCCATGTTTCTACATTTTAATATAAATTTCCATCCTTAAAATCATCCCTGAATGTGAGAAACATTATGTGATGTCACAATGTGAAGAATATAATGTGACATCACAATGTGTCATGTGTTACCCAACCTCACAATGTGATGAACATTTCCCAACATCGCAATGTGATGAACACAACCCAACAATGCAATGAGTTGAACATAGCCCAACGTTGCAAGGTGATGAAAATATTCCAACATCGTAGTGAGATGAACATACCCTCACATCACAATATGCGATGAACATAAATCAATGTTTCAATGTGACGAACATATCTAGTGTCACAATGCGATGTACATAAGATTACATTAGGATGTGATGAAGAAAACCTTATGTCCCAACGTGACAACCTTAAATCAATGTCGCAATGTAACAAACATAACCCAACATTGTAATGTGTTGAAGAAAACCTAATGTTGTAATGTCACAAAGGTATCCCAACGTGCCAATTAAACATAACCCTTCACCAACATCACATTGTGATGAAATCCAACCATAGTAAACTATAGTCAATCATATTCAAACATAGTCAACCATAGTCAAACATGGTCGCCCATGATCAACCATAGTCTACCATGGTCATACATCATCAACCATATTCAATCATAATCACCCATGGTCTATATGGTCTTCCATAGTCGACTATGGTCTATCTTTCTCATTTTGCACTATATAATAAATTTGATTTTTTTGTTAAACATTTTTAATTTTTATCTATTTTCATTATGGCCCACATTGAAATATTATTTTTAAATTCCACTTATCTATGATGTTGAATACATGGAGTACTACCCCTCATCAGTGGCCATACATTGTCGTACGTTCTATGTGTCACCATAAAGGGCCTAAGAAATAAATCTTAAGTTACAATTATTGTAGCCATCTAGTGTAGGTACCCTTTTGGGTCCCCTTTTGAATAATACATCACATAACTCACATCTGTTTTGGTGCGCTACCCCTCATCAGTGGAAAGAAAATGTTGTATGTTCTATGTGTCACTTCAAAGGGCCTAAGAAAAACGTTTTAAGTTACAGGTGTTGTAGACATATAGTGCAAGTACCCTTTTGGTTCCTCTTTTGAATAACACATCAAACAACTCACACTTATTTTGGGGTGCTTCCCATAATCAGTGACCAACCATCTATTTACATTCTATGTTTCACTAAAAACGACCTAACAAAAACATCTTAAGTTACAATTGTTGTAGCCATGTAGTAAAAGTACCCTTTCGGGTTGGCTTTTGAATAATACACCATAGAACCACATATATTTTAGGGTGCTACCACTCATCAATGGCCCGACAATGTTACATTCTATGTGTCATTGCAAATGGCATAAGAAAAACATCTTAAGTTACAATTGTTGTAGCTACCCAGTACAGGTACCTTTTCGTGTCCCATTTTGAATAATAAACCCAGAATCACACCCATTTCAGGGTGCTACCACTCATGAGTGGCCAGACAATTTTGTACGTTCTATGTGTCACTACAAAGGGCCTAAGAAAAACATCTTAAGTTATAGCTATTGTAGCCACCCAAAGTAGGTACCCTTTCGGGCCCCCTTTTGAATAATACATCATAAATCTCATGATTTTTTTAGGGCACTACCCCTCATCAATGGCCAGACAATGTTGTATGTCCTATGTGTCACTGTAAAGGGCCTAAGAAAAACATCTTAAATTACTACTATTTTATCCACCCAGTCAAGGTACCCTTTCGGGTCCCCTTTTGAATAATACATCACATTACTCACACCTGTTTCATGGTGCTACCACTCATTATTAACCAAACAATGTTTTACATTCTAATTGTCACTACAAAGGGCCTAAGAAAAGCATCTTATGTTACAGTTGTTGTAGCCACCTAGTGCATCTACACTTTTGAATCTTGTTTTGAATAATAGAAATCGTGCATGTTTTGGGGTGCTACCCCTCATTAGTGGGTAGACAATGTTGTAAGTTTTGTGTTTCACTGCAATGGGCCTAAGAAAAAAATATTAACTTACAACTGTTGTAGCCACCCAGTGAAGGTACCTTTTTGGGTCCCCTTTTGAATAATACATCGGAGAAGTCATGCCTGTTTTAGGGAGCTACCCCTCATCAATGGCCAGAAAGTGTATTATGTTCTATGTGCCAATGCAAAGGACTTAAGAAAAATATCTTAAGTTACAATTGTTGTAGCCATACAATGCAAGTACCCTTTTGGGTCCCTTTTTGAATAATATATCGCAGAAATCATGTCTATTTCAGGGAACTACCCCTCATCAGTGGCTAGATAGTGTTGTACATTTTGTGTGTCATTGCGAAGGGCCTAAGAAAAACATCTTAATTTACAACCGTTTTAGCAACTTGGTCAAGGTACCCTTTTCGGTCCACTTTTGAATAAATACATCACAGAACTCATGCATGTTTCAGCATTTACCCCTCATTAGTGGCTAAAGAGTGTTGTATTTTTTGTGTATCGTTACAAGGGCCCAAGAAAAACAACTTGATTTATAGTTTTTGTAGCCACCGAGTGTAGGTACTCTTTCAGTTCCCCTTTTGAATAATACATTGGAGAACTCATGCATGTTTCAGGGTGCTACCCCTCATCAATGTCCATCTAGTGTTGTACGTTTTGTGTATCACTACAAAGGGCCTACAAAAAAACATATTAAATTACAACTATTGTATCCACCCAGTGTTGGTACCATTTCAGGTCCCCTATGTTTGTCAATCCTACTAAATGTGAATAGACTTGTTGAATTGGAACATAGTGAGATACCATTTGATTACCGGTAATTGATGTATACTATTAACAAACACGAGAAAACCAACTGATATTGGCCAAAAATTCCTTTTCACGATGTGTCAAACATAAATTGACCTTGCAATGTTAAAAACATAACCCAATGTTACAAAGTGATGAAAAAAACCTAACATCTCAATGTGATGAGTATTAAATAACGTTGCAGTGTGACAAACATAACCAAATGTCACAATGTCACAAATATAACTCATCATGGAAATGTTTTGAACAAAACCCAATATCGTAATGCAACAAACATATATCGTTGTCACAATGTGACAAACATATCGTGGCGTCACATTCAAACATAACCCTTTACCAACATCACATTGTGATGCAATCCAACAAATCCTAACATGATAATGTGAGAAAAATTATGTGATGTCTCAATGTGAAGAATATAACATGACATCACAATATGTCATACATTACCCAACATCACAATGTGATGAACATTTCCCAACGTTGCAATGTGATGAACACAACCCAACAATGCAATGAGTTGAACATAGCCCAATGTCGCAAGGTGATGGACATATTCCAACATCGTAGTGAGATGAGCATACCCTCACATCACAATATACGATGAACATAAACAATGTTGCAATGTGACAAACATATTTAGTGTCACAATGCAATGTACATAAGATTACGTTAGGATGTGATGAACAAAACCTCATGTCCCAACATGACAACCTTAAATCGATGTCACAATGCAACGAACATAACCCGGCATTGCAATGTGTTGAACAAAACCTAATTTTTTAATGTCACAAAGGTATCCCAATGTGCCAATTAAACATAACCCTTCACCAACATCACATTGTGATGAAATCCAACCATAGTAAACTATATTCAATCATGTTCAAACATATTCAACCATGGTCATCCATTGTCAACCATAGTCAAACATGGTCACCCATGATGAGTCATAGTCAAGCATGATCATACATAGTCAACCATGTTAAATCAAGGCCACCCATGGTCTTCCATAGTCCACAATGGCCTACCTTGGTCAATGATAGTCAACTACTAATGGCACCATTTTCCACCAATGTTACCATATGTCACAATGTAACAAACATTACCTGACATCGTAATGTGACAAACATTACCTGACATCGTAATGTGAAAAACATGACCTGACATCTCAATGTGTCATACATTACCCAACATCACAATGTGATCGACATTTCCTCATGTTGCAATGTGACAAACACAACCCAACACCATAATTTGTTAAACATATCCCAATGTCACAATGTGATGATAATATGAACATAGCCTGATGTTAGTGAGACAGATGTATCCTAATGTTTCTATGTAAAAAACCTATTGCCATGAAAAAGATATCTTGACATGAAAATTGAACATATCATAATGTGACAAAGATATATTGACGTAACAATTGAACATAACCCTTCACTAGCATTACATTGTGATGAAATCCAACCATAGTAAACTATAGTCAATCATGTTCAAACATAGTCAACCATAGTCAAACATGGTCTCCCATGATCAACCATAGTCTACCATGGTTAGACATCATCAACCATGTTCAATCATAGTCACCCATGGTCTATATGGTCTTCCATAGTCGACTATGGTCTATCTTTCCCATTTTGCACTATATAATAAATTTGATTCTTTTGTTAAATAATTTTAATTTTTATATATTTTTGTTATGGCCCACATTGAAATATTATTTTTAAATGTCATGTATCTATGATATTGAATACATGGAGTTGAACTCGTGACATCTTAGTAGGAAAGACATGTTCTTAAAAATTAGGCCCACTCAATTTATTTCACTTGAAGTGGATATTAAAATATTTTATTTATGGCCGACATTGAAATATTTTTTTGTTATTAATATTTTTTGAATGCTTACGTGACAAATCCATGTCGAACACGAAAGGAATTACATATCTCCCTCACAGTGGCTAAATAAAGCGTCTTTTCACACAATAAGCGTAACCAAACAATTGGCTATTTATACTTTAAAATTGAAATACAAATGTAAAAATTGTCAAAGCTTAATATGATATGTGTGAGAGCCTTTTTGTGGAAAGCAAAGAAGAAGGTAAACAGATCTATCTGAAGCAGAAGAGAAGGGAAAATGAAGGACGAAGGATTGAGATACAGAGAGAGTGTAAATACGATGGAGAAAAAGTTGTCCTCATCCTTTTGGACCTCTCTTGAAGTAGCAAGAAAGGTGCATACTATTGCAGAAGAAGCATTGCATCAAAATAATTATAGACAACCTACCGTGGGTGATTATATCAAACAATGTGGTAGATGCCGACAATGGAAGGGGCAGGGGGATTGGGATAGGTAGGGGCAGAGGAAGGTGCAGTGATAATGATAGTGGCAACGTAAAGAAACAATTGGGTAGCGGCAATGGAGGCATCAGTTCTTCTTCCTCTTAGGGTGATATTGTTCATGAAGAAACAACAGAGGTTAAGGCGAACAGGCTGCTGATTGGCACCGAAAAATTCCAACCTCAACACCGATCCCAATCACAAACTCATTCAAGTCATTAAACTTCCCCCTGACTATGATTTTCATGTAAACATGGATAAAAATCTATCGATAATAGAGTTAGAGGTCATCACTCTCGACTCTCTCAGAGATTATCAATTCTAGTTCAAATGATTAGAGGCATACTACAATTAGCACTTGGGTGTGGAGGGGGTTAAGGGTAGAGTATAGTTTGTGAGTAGGCTTATATGGAGCTAGGGGGTTCTAGGTCAAAATCTAGGTCTAGTATGTTGTAGGTCATGGTCACATTCATATAAGTGATCATATAAGTACTCCATTGGAAGAATAAGAAAAACTTAACACTTACCTTACATGTGATACTACATTTCTCTATTGCACATATCCTTTATTCGATGTGAGACCTGCCTCACCTTTAGATGGATAGAGATAGATGGAGGTATAACTATGGTAAAAGAGAAGGAGGTAGGGAGGGAGAGAGAAATAGGGGAAAATATAGAGTGAGAGTGAGACTAAAAACAAGGAGAGAGAAAGAGGTGGTAGATGTAGGAGAGAAAGAGAGGAAACATAGTGGGAGGGAGGGGGCGAGAGACAGGGAGGAGGGGCATGGAGAGAGAATGCATGAGTGTGAGAGGGTGGAAGAGAAAGAAACAAAGGGGGGTTGGATAAGGAGTGTTTTAGTATGTGAGAGGGAGGGAGGGGGAAGATAAAGAGTGGGGGTAGAGAAAGAGAGTGAGAGGAAGGGGGGGTGATAATGGGTAGGGGTACATGTATGATAGAGAGAGTAGAGAGATATTGGGAGGGGGGGAGAGAGAGGGAGGGATGGAGGAGGGGTTAGAGAGAGAGGGAGACTAAGTGTGAGACGAAGGGGCGAGATAGAGGGAAGGGGGGATAGAGAGATATAAAGAGAGAAATTGGGGGAGTGTAGAGGGGAGATAGGGAGGGGGATACAATGAGTGAGAAATGGAGGGGGAGACAGAGTGAGGGGGAGAGAGGAGTACATTAAAGAGAGATAAGGGGGGGAGGGAGATAAGGGGAGGGAGGGAAAGATCCAACAAGAGTAAAATAGAGATTGAGAGTGGGATGAAGAGATTGAGGGATAGGGTAGAGAGAAGGAGGGTAGAGAAAGAAAGGGACAAAGGGAAAGATCTAGGAAGATAAGAAGAGAGGTCAAGAGTGTGATGGAGAGAGATAGAGAGGGATGTACAATGAGAAAGAGATAAAGAGGGGTAGACAAAGAGAGAGGGAGTGGTAATAACAAAAATGAGAGAGAGAGGGGGGGGGTTAGTATAGGGGGAGGGATGGACAAATGGGAAGGGGAGGGGGAGAGAGATAAAGAAAGAGAAGGAGGGAAGGACGGGGGAGAGGGAGAGGGGGAGGATAGAGAGAGAGAAAGAGAGAAAGGGAAAGAGTTAAATTCAGGGGATATAGAGAGGGAGTGGATGAGAGACTGTGAGGCATGGTGAGGCAAGGTCTAGGTTTAGGTAATGGTCTAAGTCTAGTTCTATATCTAGGTCTAGGTATAGTTATTGACATGCCTTTCCAGGTCTAGGTCAAGGTAATTTCTTGTCTTACCATGGATTTCCTTTCAATGTTCCACTCTTTCTAGTGTGCAAGAGTGTGGGAGGGAGAGAGAGGAAGACAAAGAGGGTAGGTAGAGAGTGAGTTTGTTAGAGTGTGGGAAGGAGAAAGAGGAAGACATAGAGGGGGGATAGAAAGCATGTGTACGAGAGTGTGGGAGGGAGAGAGGAAGAAAAATAGGGGATGTAGAGAGTGAGTGTGTTAGAGTGTGTGAGGGAGAAAGAGGTAGAAAAAGAGGGGAGGTGGAGAGTGAGTGTGTTAGAGTGTGGGATGGAGAGAGAGGGAGACATAGAGGGTGGATAGAAAGTGTGTGTGAGAGTGTGGGAGGGAGAAAGAGGTAGACAAACAAGGGAGGTAGAGAGAGGAAGACATCGAGGGGGGATATAAAGTGTGCGTGCAAGAGTGTGGGATGGAGAGAGAGGAAGACAAAGAGGGGAGATAGAGAGTGAGTGTGTTAGAGTGTGAGAGAGAGAGAGAGGTATACAAAGAGGGGAGTTAGAAAGTGAGTGTGTTAATTGTGAGAGGGAGAGAGAGGTATACAAAGAGAGGAGGTAGAGAGTGAGTGTGTTAGAGTTTGGGAGAGGGAGAGAGAAAGACAAAGAGGATGGGTAGAGAAAAAGTGTGAGAGGGAGATAGAGAGGGAGGAAGAGAGAGAGATAGTGAGAGGAAGGGAATCACAGAGGGAGACATAGAAGGGGGGGTAGAGAGAGAGTAAGAGGAAGGGGAGGATATAGAGGGAGACAAAGAGGGGGTATAAAGAGAGAAAGGTGGGCAAAGAGAGTGAGACTGAGACTAACAATGAGGACAAAGAAAAAGAGTGGGAAATAGGTGGAAGAGAGAGGGGAAGGAGAGAAAAAGGGGAATAGAGAGAGAGAGAGGGTGTGAGAGTTTGAGGCATGTCAAGGTAAGTTATAGGTCTACGTCTTTCCATGCATTGTAATATCTAAGTATTTCCATGTCTAGGTCTTACCATGTATAGGAGTGTGAGGGAGAGAGAGGGAGATAGACAAGGGGGTAGAGAGGGAGAGTGAGAGGAACATAGAGAGGGGGGATAGATGTAGGAGAGAGAGAGAGAGGGGGGAGGGGGATGGGAGGGATGGAGGAATGACTTATAGAAAGAGAAAGTGGGGAGGTAGAGATTGAGTGTGTTAGAGTGTGGGAGGGAGAGAGAGGTAGGCAAAGAGGGGAGGTAGATAATGAGTGTGTTAGACTATAGGGGGGAGACATAGGGAGACATAGAGGGGGGATAAAGAGTGTGGTAGGGAGATAGAGGGAGACATATAGGGGGGGTATAATGTGTGTTTGTGAGAGTGTGGGAGGGAGAGAGAGGTAGAAAAAGAGGGGAGGTAGAGAGTGAGTGTGTTAGAGTATGGGAGGGAGAGAGAGGAAGACATAGAGGGGGGATAGAAATTGTGTGTGCGAGAGTGTGGGAGGGAGATACAGGAATACAAAGAGGGGATGTAGAGAGTGAGTGTGTTAGAGTGTGGAAGAGGGAGAGAGAAAGACAAAGAGGATGGGTAGAGACAAAGTGTGAGAGGGAGACATAGAGGATGGGTAGAGAGAGGGATAGTGAGAGGAAGGGAAGTAGATAGAGAGACATATAAGGGGGGCTAGAGAGAGAGTGAGAGGAAGGGGGGGATACAAAGGGAGACATGGAAGTTGAATAGGGATAGAAAGAAGGGAAGAGAGAGTGAGATTGAGACTAAAAATCAGGAGATAGAGAAAGGGAGGGAGAGAGGGGGAAGAGAGAAGGGAGGGAGGGACAAAGGGGCAGAGGGAGAGAGAAAGAGAGAAAGGGTGGAAGAGGGGGAGGATAGGGAGGGAGTGGGTCTGAGAGTCCAAGGCATGTCAAGGTAAGTTATACATCTACATCTTTCCATGCCTTGTGATGTCTAAGTCTTGCCATGTCTAGGTCTTACCATTTATAGGAGTGTGAGGGAGAGAGAGGAGACAAATAGAGGGGGTTGAGAGGGAGAGTGAGAGGGAGATAAATATAGGGGATAGATGTAGGAGAGAGAGAGGGGGGGAGAGAGGGGTCGAGGAATGAATTTTAGGATCGTGGACGTGCTTCTAAGAACTCACATGCGTTCTTTTGAATTCATTTTTTTTCGGGCAAAATTGAGAAGGTGTATGCTAATTTGGTTGACTTGTATTTAGGTTTGGGATGACAAACCTAGTGGTTAGGTCTGCAAATTGATACAAACCTATATTTTTGTGAATACCACTCTATATCTATGTCTTTGAAGTTATTTTTCTATTGGCTAAATAAAGGAAACTATAGACATAGATAGAGTGGAATATGCACATTTCGAATATATAATTTAAAAAAAAAAAACATATTGTTTATTATTTTTAATCTATTTTTTTCTTCACATATATCAAAATCCTAGAATACATATCTTTCTTATTTCTGCTATAACTTTTTAGAAAAAAATCAAATTTGACATAGTTATTCACAATGTCTAGGAATAAAAGTTGGATATTTAGAAAGCTAATTCAATTTCATAATCTTCTTACACCATATTCAAATTCATTGTAAAACTACCTTGAAAAATGCCTCCAAGTTAACATATTGTTGTTTTTCGAGGTTTGCATTGCCACTAACACTTCATGAGAGACCGTCATTAACTTGCACACACACACACACATATATACCATGTGTTAGATCGATGTTGAGTATAAAAAGAATCACACATGGTCTATAACAACATAGCATTAATTATTTTACTTGAACTAGATATTGAAGTATTTTATTTATAGCGGACAATGAAATATATTTTCGTTATTAATATTTTTTAAATGTTATGTGTCAAGTCCATATTAAACATGGAAATAATTACATGTCTCCCTCATAGTAGTGGAAGAAAGCACCTTTTCACATAAATGGTAAGGGATCAATTTGCTATTTATACTTAGAAAATTGAAATACACATGTACAAATTATCAAAGATGCGTGATTATCTTTGTAGTGGTGGGCAGAGAAGAGGGTAAACAGATCTATCTAAAGCATAAGAGAAGGGAAAATGAAGGACGAAGGATTGAGAGATGGAGAGAGTAGAAATACGATGGAGCAAAATCCGTCCTCGTCCTTTTGGCCCTCTCTTAAAGAAGCCAAACAACAAAAGTCGTCCTCATCCTTTTGGCCCTTGCTAATATGTGCTCATCATATATTTGCTTATAATTTCCTTTGCTAATATGTGCTCATCATATATTTGCCTCTAACAATATATGTTTATTATACTAATATTCTAATCACATTCATTTTATTTTCTTTTTTATTATCTTGAGTGTTTTGCATTATGCTGCTAGAGTCACTCACACCTTTAACTTGTTCATTTTGAAATGTACTATCACTTAAATTATCCATGCATTAAAGCATTTTGCACTATATAATAAATTTGATTTTTTTGTTAAATATTTTTAATTTTTATCTATTTTTGTTATGGCCCACATTGAAATATTCTTTTTAAATGCCACTTATCTATGATGTTGAATACATGAAGTTGAATTTGTGACATCTTAGTAGGAAAGACATGTTCTTAAAAATTAGATCCACTCAATTTATTTCACTGGAAGTGGATATTAAATTATTTTATTTATGACAAACATTGAAATATTTTTTTGTTATTAATATTTTTTGAAAGCTTAACTGTAAACAAGAAATTACATATCTCCCTAGTAGTGGTTAAAGAACGCGTCTTTTCACATAACAATCGTAACCAATCAATTGGTTACTTATACTTTAAAATTGAAATAGAAATGTAAAAATTGTCAAAGATTAATCTGTGCAAGATCTTTTTGTGGCGGGAAGAGGAGAGGGTAAACAGATCTATCTGAAGCAGAAGAGAAGGGAAAAGGAAGGACGAAGGATTGAGAGACGGAGAGAGTAGAAATACGATGGAGCAAAAGCCGTCCTCATCTGAAGAAGCCAGAAAGGCGCATACTGTTGCAGAAGAAGAATTGCATCGGAATAATTACATGCATTCTATCAATCAACGTGGCAGAGGCATAGGGAGCGGAAGGGGCAGGGGGATTGGAATAGGTAGGGGCAGAGGAAGGCGCAGTGATAGTGACAGTGGCAACGTGACGAAACAGTCGGGCAGGGGCAATGGAGGCATCTCTTCTTCTTCCTCTTGGGGTAATATTGTTGATAATCCATCAGAAGAGTTGGAGGTTGTGATTGAGGAACCCATTTATAGCTGCAAAGTTAATGAGCTTCGGCCAGGAACCATGGGCCATACTCTAACTGTTAAAGTCCTCCATTCCACTCCCATTTCAACTGCCACTATTCCTGTAGCTCAATGCCTTGTGGGCGATGACACCGCTGTCATTCTATTTACTGCCAGAGGTTCCCAAGGTAAATAATATTTACATTATTGTTCATTTCTTTCTCATTTGCAAATCCATTAATAACTCATTACATTATATATGTCATGTCATTTCATTTCAGTGCATGTAATGAAGCCTGGAACGACGGTGGTGCTGCGTAATGCGAGGATTACAATTTTTAGGGGTTCCCTGCGACTTTCAGTGGACAGGCTGCAGATTGGCACCGAAAATGCCAATCAGAAACTGATTCAAGTTGTTAAACTGCCCCCTGACTATGATTTTGATGTAAAGATGGATAACAATCTATCGGTAATAGAGTTCGAGGTCATCACTCTCGACTCTCTCGATTATCAGTTCTAGTTAAACACCATTTCATTTTTTCATTGATTGTATTTTTAATAATATAGTGTATACAGCTGTCGGATCTGTAAATTCCATTTTTTTGAACCTCAAGAGCCACTACAAATTCCATTTTTATTTAAAATTTATGTAAATTAAATTAAAATAGAATGAAATTCGTAATGCCATTTCAAATAATCAATGACGAGATGGAACTATTTTTCAAAAATGTATCAGGGACTTAATCGAATTTCCTAGGATGCCGTGAATTTAGAGAATTATGACAGTTTTAGTATTTAAAATTTTTATTTTGATTTAAAACTGTTTTTATTATAAAATTATCTTTAGGTCGAAAGATGTACACCTATTGATAATAGGTATAATTAATAATCTTTTAATCTTAAATTATAATCTGATAGTTAAGTATTGAAGATGCTGGTATATTCTTAGTCGTCCTCCAAAATCAATTGGTCAGATTTATTGTTCATAACTTCCAAAATCAATTGATTTTTACTGTGCGGGAAGCGTTTCAGCGTTCTCCAACCACTAGTCGTCTGTGCTAGTATTAGTGCTGTCGAACTATAGCGACGGATTAATGGCTGACCAAGTATTAGTATGTTTGATTTTTAAAATTTGTACTTTTAATTAAAAACAGTTTTTACTGTAAAATTATTTTATTCCAACTTATGTTCAATGATCAAAGAATGAACGATCGTTTACGCTGAATATTTCACAGTATCTACTTCCAAACAAGAGAATGAGTGATATTACAAAACAAAATTATTTTTGGCATTTGGTTAAACATTAATATAAAAAGTAGAGTAATTGATGTGACTTATACCATGATATTAGAGAGGTTGATAGTTTCCTTTTCGTCATATGTTAATTATGATGAAAAATTATCAAAACAACTTTTTATTGAATCATTTCAACTACATTTACAACTTATGTAAATATGTAAATATGTAAATATGGTGTAAAAAAAGTAATATATTAAATCCAATTAGATTTTGAAATATATAGTTTTTATTTATGGAAAATTTATATTTGGCCATGTAAATTTGCACAAAATCATTATTTATTGTTATTTAAAATTTATTTTTGAATGCATAAATGAATTTAGTATGGTGAAAAACTTGTGGGGAACTAGGATTATACAGAAATAATTACTCAAATCTAATAACTATTTCTCCGTAAATGTCCACTGAAAAGATCATCGGAAAAGTGTCATTTCATAGAACGTTTAGACTACGCCTTAATGGAATGGGATTGTCTAACTCTTCTACGAAATAGTCTTTTTGTGGGATTCTATATAAATTTTCACCCATTACTTTTTGTTCGGCCATAAATAATTACTCAAATTTATGAATCTAACAATGCTTAAGGCCTAAAAGGTTTAATTTCCTATGTAGAGTCCTTATTTTACTTTTTGACCATGGTATAGATTGTAGACCCATTACTATTAGATAAATTCATTTAATGAAAAATATATCTCATTGACAGGCCAAAGATCCCATAAAAAGGTCTTTTGTGGTGTTTCAATGCATCTTTCAAAAAATGGCTCTTCTAATACAATTATTTGTTGGAGAGAAAGAGGTGCAGTGGGTGAAAAAGAACCATTATAATATCTATGATCCTAATCATAATTGGTGATTGAGGTGGATATTGGTGGCCACCCACCTATTCCATTGACTCAAAAAATAATTTTCCACCTTGGTAGTTTTTCGGGTTCCAAACTTACGAGGTCATTTTGAGGCCCTAAACGACGTTTTTTGGGGATTTGGGGCCTAAGTAACTACTAGAGGCATTGACCTGGGCTATTCGAAAATAATTCTTCTTGGTTAGAACTTTCCAACAAGCTATAGTGTGCCTAAAATGGAGACCGTATGCAAACTTTATGTCCCCGAAAAGTTGATATACTAACTTACCCAAATAGGCCCACATGAATTTTGGCGCTTCATCTCCTAGGGTTAGGTTTTTGGATGTCTAGGGTTTTTGGCATTCTTATTTATTGTAAAAAGGCCTTCAAAGCCTCATTCTAATCATCTTCTTACAAAGGAGCACAGTTGTCACATCTCTTCTCAGAGATAAGTCACCACCATTTCATCAAGCTTGTTTTCCGCTGCATTTTACAGTTTCAACTTATTTCCTTATTGAATAGAAAACCGGTTTTATTGTATCTTTGTTATTCTATGTTAAGCATATTTTAATAATCTGTATTCATTTTTCTCTTCTCATAAAATCTGGATCAATGGTATCAGGGAAGTCTTCTCCTTCTCATCTTAATGCATGTCCCCAATGAGGTCCGGGTACAAAGAATTGGGTCTCGAGCTTCTTTTTTCTTAAGGACAAAAACTATCGCTCACCCAAGCAACCTCTCATGGCAAGATAAAAGAAAGATGACGAGACATGAAATCCTTTCAAAATGTTTCTTGAGGAATCCCTCACGCAAGAAATGAATGAGATGATGGATATTTTCACGCAAATCCTCCGGCGACTACCAACAAGCAATGCATCTTCCTTGAGCAGAGGTGTTGCCCCTTTAAAGGTAAAAATCAACTTTGATATTCCTACATTTAAAGGTTATATAGACGCATATGTACTAGATAAGTGGTTGAATCTATTAGAAGGGTATTTTTTCATCCATAACTTTTCAAATAGAGAAAATATTACTTTTGTGCTCCTCAAAGTCATTCCTCGTGTCAAAGATTGGTGGGAAAATTTTTGTGAGCAAAAGGAAACAAAGGAACCCTCATTATTTACATTCGCAGCCAACTAAGAATCCTTTAGGAATTTTATTAAGGAACAATACTAAACTGTCATAATTTATGACGACTTGTATACTAAATGGACCACAATGCGGCAAGAAAGAGACTAAGCAATGCCAGAGTTCATAAATATCTTCCATACCTTGCGCACCAAGATGGGTATCAAAGATTCAGAGTGGCATTTTGTGGCTCAAGTATCGCAGTGCTTTGCATAGATACATCCAGACCGAAATAGAATTTGTGTACATCTTGTCCTTGGGCATGACCTACCAATTTAACGTCAAAATCGAGCAGAAGATTAAACAAAAGATGTGGCAATTTGGGTCTGGGAACCCCTCACAGCAAAATCCATGAAAGGGTGGCCCCAACCCACAGAAAAAAGGATAGAGAAAATATGGACAATATCAAGACATCAGAAAGACAAAGAAATATACTGGGAAGTGGTGCAACTTCCATAAGAGCCCTTGGCATAACACTATTGATTGCCACTTAAAGCAGTCACTGGTGGACGAAGTGAAAGCCTCTGAATCAGATGTGGGTTCTGACTTTGAGTCAGAATAAGAAAGGGGAATACAGATCATTGATGTGAAATCCAGTTCCACCGTTGCTACCACCAAGCTCCAGCCTGGTGAACCAAATGAGCCAAAAGGAGAGTGCCTCTTCCATTCACATATGTGGGTAAAGGGCACCCGACTGCACTCCATCGTTGATAGTGGTAGCTAGAAGAACCTCATATCAGTAGAGGTCGTCAAGCGGTTGGTCCTGCCGATAATGCCGCACCCACAACCCTACACCATTGGATGGCTCCGCCAAGGAAGCGATCTCTGTGTCAGCCAACAATGTTGACTGTCATATGACATCAACCCCTTAAATGACAGGGTATTGTGTGATCTTGTTTCTCTTGAAGTTTGTAATGTTCTTTTGGGCCAACCTTTTTTATGGAAACATCATGTTATATATGAGTCTAGGCCTCGTAGTGTTATTATTACTTTGAACATGAAATTGTACAGGATACTTGAGGCAGTCCCTCCTAGTGTTATTTCCTTGATCTTTGCCAAGAAATGCAGGAAGGTCATCTCTCAGACTGGGAAAATTTTCTTCTACGTGATTTGATCTCAGAGTGAGGTAAAGATCGTAGCCACATCCAAGGCCTTCACGGACGATCTCTCCACACAAAATAATAAAGTGGATAAGTTTGTGGAAGAATACTCAGATATATTCTCCTCTCCTACCGGGGTACCTATGCACTAGTAGGTCAAGCATCCCATCGATCTGACCCCAGGCGCACTTCTACCTAATGGGTCAGTCTATCATTACTCTTTGTTATAAAACAAGGAGATCAAGAGGAAAATCCAAGAACTTCTCCATCCTAGCTCATCACCTTGTGGGAGCCCAATCATGTTGGTGCAGAAGAAAGATGGGACCTGACGACTTTGCATTGATTACCGAGCCTTGAATAAAATCACAATATGAAACCGATACCTGATTCCCCAAATCGACAACCTCCTTAATCAACTCACGCGGGCCAAATACTTCAGTAAATTGATCTGAAGTCTAGCTACCACCAGGTCCCAATAGAACAAATAGATGTATGGAAGGTTGCCTTCAAGTCAAAATAAGGTCTTTTTGAATGGTTTGTCATGCCCTTTGGTTTGACAAGTCCTCCAACAACTTTTATGAGGATGATGGACAATATCCTATGACCTTTCACAAATAATTTTGTAGTGGTGTATCTGGATGACATTCTCATCTACAACAAGACTTTGGTGGAACACTTGCATCATATTCAATATGTTTTGCACACCTTGTGGCAGCACAAACTATATGCAAACTTCAAAAAATTCTCCTTCATCATGGATAGGGTCCATTATTTATGATACATCATTGATCAACATGGTGTGCATGTGGATCCAACCAAGATCTAGGTCATCCATGACTGGCCATCCCCAACCACACTCACTAAACTTCAGAGCTTCTTGGGCCTCACCAATTTCTATCATAGGTTTGTGTTGGTATTCTCTCAAGTGAGTGTGTGAAGATGATTTGGGAAGCTCAATACAGTCGGGTTTCAAGAAACTTTGGCATTGCAAAGACAGTGGCAGTACTACAAAAATATTTCTACTGGCCGAAACTTCGACAGGATGTCAACAAGTATAATAGGTTCTGCACTGCCTGCGCTATTACCATATCGACCACTAATAAATAGAGCATGTGCACCCATCTGCCATGGGAATCCATCTCAATGGACTACATGTCGGGCCTCCCATCCACCAAGAGGGGAAATGACTATGTTTTTGTGGTTGTTGATCGCTTTTCCAAGATCACGATTCTAACCTCCTACAAGAAGAACATCACAACAGAAGCCACTGCCAAGATCTTCTTTGAACGAGTATGGTACATTTTGGGATCCCACAAACCATTATCTCAGACCATGACAGTTAATTCCTCATCACATTATGGTCGAGCCTCTGGTCATTTTTGGATACCAAGCTCACCAAATCCACTTCCTTCCACCCCCGGACAGATTGTGAAACTGAGGCCATCAATTGGATGGTCATACATATCCTACGCATGTACAATTCAAAACACCCTCGCACATGGGATGAGAGTCTTCCCTATGTCCAGCATAGCTATAATTGAGCCCTGCATAGATCAACTGGCCACAACCCCTTTTAGGTGGGGTTGGGATTCCAACCATTGGGCCCCATGGATGTTGCACAACCCCTGGTGACCACCTCAATCAACTCGTCCCCTATTCCACCAGAAGTTGACAAAGACACCAGGTTCATTGATAAGATCCATCACATATGCCAATAGATTTAGGATATTCTATAGAAGTCTAGTGCCAAGTACAAGCAACACCATGATCAACATCGAGTGACACATAAGTTTCAGGTGGGAGACAAAGTTTGGTTGCACTTGCATAAAGAACTCCTTACAGGGCCCCATCGAAAGCTTCATCCACTCTGTTATGGGCTGTACACCATTATTTTGAGCTCAACATTCCCCCTTTCCTTGGCCTACACCTACCTACACCTAGTCTTCAATGTGGATCTCCTTCGACCATATTTCCCACCATTATTGGACACCTCAAAGATAACAGAGCAATTGACACCAATAGAGATCAACCCTGACTACATGCAACATGCATCCAGTGATCATATTGTGGACACACAGATCAAGGGCACTTGACATCAAAGGATTGAACTTTATCGTTCACCTAAAATGAAGATTATATGCAAACGTTACAACCTCGAGAAGTTGATATACTAACTTACCCAAACGTGGTCCACATGAATTTTGGCACTTCATCTCATAGGGTTAGGTTTTTGGATGTATATGGTTTTTGACATTCATGTTTATTGTAAAATGACCTTCATAGCATCATTGTAATCATCTTCTTGCAAAGGAGTGCAACCATCACATCTCTTCTCAGAGATAAGCCGCCACCATTCCACAAGCTTTTTTTCCGCTACATTTTACAGTTTCAACTTATTTCATTATTGAATAGAAAACCAATTTTACTGTATCTTTTTTATTATGTGTTAAGCATCTTTTAATCATTTGTAGTCATTTCGTTCTTGTCATAAAATCCAGATCAATTGGATAAATATTCCACCACACATCATGATCTACATGTCTACCTATAGATGGTAGGTAATCATCATCTCCTTTTTATGTGGAGGTTTTGCATCTGTGGAAAAGGCACCATTGAATCCCTTTTCTTTATCAACATTGTTAGACCTGCAATATTTATTATAATGCCTAGATTTACACATTTCCATCATTTCCTCAAATATTTTCTTGGGGATTTAGATCTATCTTTAGATTTCGATCTCCCCCCCTTGGAAGACATATTTTCATTCCTATATTTGGGTTGACCTCTCATAGATAAATCATATGTGCTATGACTATCCATGATTTTTTACCTCATCTCTTCCAATAACAAGGATGTAACTATTTCCTCATACTTTAATGTAGATTGAGTGGTACTACCAATTGCTACAACTAGATTATCCCATGATTCTGTGAAAGGACATAATAAAGTAATACACTTATCCTCTTCTGCATTCATAATATTAACAAAGACAAGATGAGTTACTATAGTATTGAAGGCATTTATATGCTCTATCATTGAATCTCCATCTTCTATCCTAATATTATACAACTCTTTTCGAAGAAACAATTTGTTTACCAGGGACAATGAATGATACAAATTCCCCAACTTTTCCCATATTTACTTTGCTATATATTATCCTAGCACATTAAATAACATTGAATCTTCCAAGCATAGTTGAATCATACTCCTTGCTCTTCTATGAAGCTTCTCCCAATCTTGTTTTGACATATCGGTAGATTGAGTACTAGTAGTTTGTGTTCTAGTAATTTGTGTACTAGTAGATTGTGTACTAGCAGGTTGTCTACCAATAGATTGTGTACTAGTAGTTTGTGTACCAAGATCCAAAACGATCCATAGTTCTTTTTCTACAAGAAGTTCCTCCATCTTGAGTTTCCATAGCTCAATTTTTTTAC
>ML782782.1:888572-918140 GCA_009831015.1 Picea engelmannii
TTTCTAAAAATATTTTTAGAATTGATGAAAGATGAGACAACACTAAATACACTGCATAGGATGATTGATTAGTGTACACAAGACAAAGAAGTATCTATGACACAAAAAGAAATTAACCAAGTCTTTTGCATACTATGGATGCTTGATACTATATTTTCTTTTATTAGACTAGTTCTTTGTGGTTTTGTGGTCTATTATGCTTTCTCTGGTTTTCTTTGACTCTTTAGTATAATTTTGTAGATTATGGACACTATTATGCTTGTGTAGACTTAGTTTTGTATGCCCTTTTCAATAATTTCCCTAGTTTCCCTCTGGGAAGGCCAGTAAAATCCATGGATATTGATTGTAATGTGGGTTGAATGATATCTATGAAGGAAATTATGTACATTCTATTGATATTTTAATACAAAAACTCTTAATATAAAAAAACAAGTTTGAAAAGGGAATATTTAGCACCAAGACCTTCTTTTAGTGGTAGAGATCAGATATTCCTCTCTTGGGAAGAGTCAAGGCCCCTAGACCCATCCCCTTTGTGAAAAAATTACTAATGGAATTTGGAATACCATTCAGAGTTGAAAGATCCCACAAAAGGGCATGTGTTCTTGTTGGAGGAATTATTCACAATGCTTAAGGGGTAGCACCATAGAACATATGAGAAATCAAGCTTGCTTTGAGGTGCTACCCCTCATTAGTGGAAAAATAGTACTGTATGTTCCATCTTTCACTATAAATGGTCTAAGAAAAACATCTTAAGTTACAATTGATGTAGACACCTAGTGTAGGTACCCTTTCGGGTCCCCTTTTGAATAATACATTGGATAACTCACCCATGTTTTGGGGTGCTACCCGCCATCAATGGCCAGACCTTCTTGTACATTTTGTGTTTCACTACAAACGGCCGAAGAAAAACATCTTAAGATATAGTTTCTATATCCACCAAGTGCAGGTATCCTTTCGGGTCCCCTTTTGAATAATACATCGTAGAACTCATGCTTTATTCATGGATCCACCCCTAATTAGTGGTTAGACAATGTTGTACATTCTATGTGTCACTATAAATTGCCTAATAAAAACATACTAAGTTACATTTGTTGTATCCACCCAGTGCAGGTACCCTTTCGGGTCCATTTTTTAATAATACATTACATAACGCATGCTTGTTTTAGGGTGCTACCCCTCATTAGTGACTAGAGAGTATTGTATGTTTTGTCTGTCATTACTAAGGGCCTAAGAAAAACATATTAAATTACATTTTTTGTAGCCACCGAGTTAAAGTATCATTTTGGGTCCCCTTTTGAATAATACATTGGAGAACTCACACTTGTTTCTAGGTGCTACCTCATCAGTGGCTAGATAGTGTTGTACATTCTATGTGTCATGAAAAAGATACTAAGAAAAACATCTTAAGTTATAGTTGTTGTAGCCGCACAGTTCAAGTACCATTTCAAGTCCCCTTTTGAATAATACATCACATAAATCATGCCTTCTTCAAGGCACTACCCCTCATCAGTGGCCTGAAAGTATTCTACATTCTGTGTGTCACTGAAAAGGGCCTAAGAAAAACATCTTAAGTTACAACAATTATAGCCACCTAGTGAAGGTACCCTTTTGAGTCCCCTTTTGAATAATACATCATAGAACTCACGCGTTTTTGAGGGCAATACCTCTCATAAGTAGCAAGACAACATTTTTCATTCTGTGTGTCATTGAAAAGGGCCTAAGAAAAACATATTCATTTACAATTATTGTAGCCACCCATTGTAGGTACCCTTTTAGGTCCCCTTTTGAATAATACATCACATAACTCACACTTGTTTCAAGGAACTACCTCTCATCAATGGCCAGACAATGCTCTACATTCTATTTTTCACTACAAAGGGGATAATAAAAACATCTTAAGTTATAACTCTTATATCCACCTAGTGTAGGTATCCTTTTGGGTCCCCTTTTGAATAATACATCGTAGAACTCATGTTTGGTTCATGGAGCCACCCCTAATCAGTGGCTAGACAATGTTGTACATTTTATGTGTCACTATAAATTGCCTAAGAAAAACACACTAAGTTACATTTGTTGTATCCACCCAGTGCAGGTACCCTTTCAGATCCATTTTTTAATAATACATCACATAACGCATGTTTGTTTTAGGTTGCTATCCCTGATTAGTGACTAGAGAGTATTGTATTTTTTGTCTGTCACTACTAAGGGAATAATAAAAACATATTAAATTACATTTTTTGTAGCCACCGAGTGAAAGTATCATTTCGGGTCCCCTTTTGAATAATACATTGGATAAATCACACTTTTTTTGAGGCGCTACCCCTCATTAGTGGTTGGATAATGTTGTACATTCTATGTGTCACTACAAAGATCCTAAGAAAACCATCTTAAGTTACAGTTGTTGTAGCCACATAGTTCAGGTGCCATTTCAAGTCCCCTTTTGAATAATACATCACATAACTCACGCCTGCTTCGAGGCACTACCCCTCATTAGTGGTAGTGGTAGGAGAAAAGAA
This sequence comes from Picea engelmannii, assembly GCA_009831015.1. Lineage (NCBI taxonomy): Eukaryota > Viridiplantae > Streptophyta > Pinopsida > Pinales > Pinaceae > Picea > Picea engelmannii. The sequence continues at coordinate 891,089 of ML782782.1, forward strand.
AGATGAAGGGATAGGAGATCCTTTCAAAATGTTTCTTGAGGATTCCCTCATGCAACAAAGGAACAAGATGATGGATAGTTTTGCGCAAATCCTTTGGTGACTACCAATAGGTGACGCATCTTCCTCGAGCGGACGTGTTGCCCCCTTCAAGGTACAAAATTGACTTCTATATTACTATATTTGAAGGACAGATAGAAGCAGATGTTCTAGATAAATGGTTGAATCTACTAGAAGGGTATTTTTTTATCCATCACTTTTCGAATAGAGAAAATATTACTTTTGTGCGCCTCAAAGTCGTTCCCCATGTCAAATATTGTTGGGAAACATTTTGTGAGAAAAAGGAAACAAAGGAACCCTCATTATTTATAGTCATGGCCACCTAGGAATCCTTCAGGGATGCTATTAAGGAAAAATACCACCCTATTGGAATTTATGATGACTTGTATGCCAAATGGAGGTCACAAATAAGGAAGAGACCAAGAAGTGACAAAGTTCACAAATATCTTCCATACCTTGTGCACCAAGATGGGTATCAAAGATTCAGAGCAACATCTGGTGCTAAAGTATCGCAGTGCTTTGCATAGATACATCCAGCCTGAAATGAAATTTATGTAGTCTCATCCTTGGGAAGGACCTACCAATTTTCCGTCAAAATCAAGCAAAAGATCAAACAATAGATACGTCAATTAGGGCATGGAAACCTATAACACCGTGTTTCCCCCAGCTTGTAAATATAATTATAAATGGCTAAGAGAGTAACGAAAACTTTAAATGTGTGAATATTGATTTGATGGACCTTTGTTTGAAAGGTAAACAAATGTGAACCTAATTAATTACTAAGAAAATGGACAAGTGTTGCATGACTATTGGAGGGGGGGTGTACTTGGAAAGACCACGAATGATACATGAAGAGAGGGTGAAGGGGACCAGGAATGGTTGCGTTAACCTTCACCAAACTAATCCTTACTGGATTTAATTGCTTAGGACCAGAACCATCCTCTGACCCAGAAATGAATTACAGTCAGGTTGGTGGGTGGGAAGACATCCTCAAGATTTAATGAGGGGATGGGGAATAACACTGATACGTAAGGCTTCCATACCTAACCGCAGACTGGGAATTCGAGCCACATGCTACCTTGATGAAAGAGGTGAGAAAGGAAGGTGTGGCGGGAAGGGGGAAAACAACGTGCCTGTGAAGAGCGTAGAGACGGGAAGTGAATCTCGTGGATTCAAGGAAGATTTGAAAAACTAAGCGTTTTGGATACAGGAAATGGTAGAGAAGGTTTTGGATACAAGTTGATAAACGAGGCTAGTCATACTTGCTTGGTATCGTTTAAACCATTGCTAGGATCCTGTAGGAAGAGGAGAGTAACCTTCATCCCTATTGTGGTTGAGTGAGAAGAAAAGGTTGTGTTTCACAAAATTGTGGTCTAGATCGGGGGTGGCTAGTTGTAAATCCATTTGGAGTGACTAAGCCTACGGTTGGGTGGAAATGGGCACCCCTTCTAGTAGTTTCTTCACATTGACTGGTTCTGATAATTCTTTTCCCTGCTTCAATTGTTGAACTAGAATGATGAATGATTATTTGGTCTTATATATATATACATGAATTTTACAATCGTGTTCTGTGTGAAATGGTTATGTTATTTGTATGTTTTTGTCTCCTTGTGAATTCACACTCCCCGATGATAGACCGTATGTCTAGCCTAACTCCAGAGGCTTTCTAGGGCATAGAACATTTCATGGTCAAGATAGAAGATTTAGTGCCTACCTGAAACCACCCATATGAAGAAGGGTACCTCTCCCAGACCCCCTTTCCATGTGAGTTTCCAAGGCCAAGTCCCTAACTCATTCAGTGTGAAGCCCAGGAAAATGGTGATGCGAAGGTCTTGGAAGGGAAGGTATTCCCTTGTCTGAGGGATGAACGGATGAGATCTGATTAGAGGAAACCAAGGGTTATCCTTACTATTGGCCATGATAAAGTACATCGGAGTTGACCCCTGAGCCATCGGATCTATGATTTCAGAGTTTGTACGATGGGAGAATCGCACGTTGGTGCAACTAAACCTCTGAAACCTGAAGTCACAATGTGATATAGACTGTAGATACAAGGATCTATCGAGACCCACCTTGACCATCCGATTGGAGAGTTCGGAGTTCACACATCGGGGATATTACGTGCTAGTGCTCCCAATCCTTTGGAATCCAAAGTCACAAAGTGACCTAGACCATGGATCTATGGATCCTATGAGACTCCCCTCGACTATCCGATCCATGATATTTGAGTTCGTGTTTTGGGAGGATTGTGAGTTAAAGTGGCCCCGAACCCCAAACTCTAAAATTTCCCTTAGCCAATAGGTTAGACGAGGATTATGCAAGATATTGGAAAGATTCATGACTAGACCCTCTCTCTCAGGGTTGGACCCTAGAGATGATTCAAGATGAGATAGTTGGAGGGAAAAAAAAATATTATTATGCCCCACCCTTTTGTAAAAGAGTATTTAAGGGGTGGGTGTGTTACAAATTAGTATCAGAGCATGGTTAGAGCACTCAGCCTATTTGGGCTCATGGACGATGTTGGCCCTTGACCAAGTTTTGAGGGATCTGGTAAAGTTTGACCTATTTCGGGACTTTGAAAGTCTGTTGAAGGAGGAGCGCAAGAGGAAGCAGAGATCACAGATCTCGGACCCTTTTTTAGGTCCTTTTTCAGTTTTTGGGATTATGTAATGGGCATGGGATGTTGGCCCATGGGTTTACCCATGTTTAGGCCTATTTTGTAATATATATATAGATTTCTAGGCAATATAGAGAGGGACAAATGGATAAGTTCTAGATCTGTGTGATTTAAGGATTGTAAGAGCTCTGTGCATATTGTGTGAGAGTTGAAGAGCTGAGTGCAAGTCATTGTAAGAGGCTGTGGAAGGTTGTGTGCTTAGATATACTAGGGAAGGAGGATCTAGCGAGCTGTGAATATCTCCTGTCCTAGGCGAAGTAGGGTTTCTAGGCTCTGTGCTTGTAACTGATTGATTGAAGACAATAAAGAATAAGAATTGGTGGACGTAGTCCCAGGGTGGGGGTGAACCACGTAAACACTATGTTGTTCCACTTTGTTCTTTTCTTGATGTGTTTATAACTTCTTTTGCTAAGTGCTTTGATAGAGATAGATAAATCTGCTTATGATTTGTGCTAATGATGTGTAAGAATGTTAGATCTGATCTATATGAGGGTGATTAGTGCTTGATCTACTAGATATGACCTGCCTGTTTTTATAAAGTACTTAAATACATCAGATTTGAGTGAATGATGCGATGCTCTATTCTATCTGCATAGTAGTTATTGGTTGAATATTGATGAATCGTTGATGCTAAGTTCTTTGTTAAGTAATATAATCACAAATCTGTGTCCCAGCTAAGTTTGCAGACACTTGAGTCCTGCAACCACCCCTGCCTCTACCTCAGGTGAGACTTCATCTACTTCACAGGTGTTGCCGAAAGGGCCGGTAGTTAGGGTTTTGTTGGTGCGTTGTTGTAGCATTGAACCCTGGGTCTGCCCCAATGGAAACAAATTATTCTGTTATCGGGACCTGAAACTGTGATTTATGGGAACTGAGAAAGAAGAAGCTTTGTGTAAAAATATGACCTAAAATTGTGAAATCTATGTGCGTAGATCTATTTCTCTGGTGCACAGTACTCTACTTAGTCTGACAAGATCTATGCTAAGGAAAAGAAGTCCGATCTGAAGAAAAGAGGTAAGATCTGTAAATTTTGTGCTCTGATAAAGGTAAGAATAGTGAAAAGTTATAGATCTGAAGGTTTTGTTCTTTATAGAAGTAAGATTAGTGGAATTTTTTGTTTCAAAAGTATGAATCTAGGTATGTTTGATAGATTCTATCCTAGCTTGAAAATTAGGGTATTAATAGATGAAAGAAGATTTGATATGAATATATCTGATATGAACAATGAAAATATGTTATACCTATGCATAGAAAGAATGTTTGGAGTATTAAGTGTATGAAGGATCCTACAAATATATTTTTGTAGGTTAGCTAACATGATCCTAGTATGCAATACAAGAAAGGGTGGGGATCATTTAAGAGAAAGGGAGGATTAACTCTTTGTTACAATTGTAGAAAACTAGGACATTTTGCTAAGGAATGCCCTGGGAAAAGACCTAGTTGTCTTTGTTGTAAAGCTATGGACCATGAAGTGTTGGATTTCCATAGAATGATTGTTAAGATGTAAGGAATGAATCTGAATAAAGAAAACCCTAAGGTAGATCCATAAGTAGTAGAACCACAAAAAGAATCAGAGAAAGTATTGCTACAAATAAACGAAACTCTGAATGACCACCAACATGTCAGATTATTGGAGATACTCAAAGAAAAAGAATGCCTTGAAGCAAGAATAGGAGACTTCAACATTGACTGTGTTATAGATAAGGAAACACAGGTGAATATCATGACAGAGAGAACTTGGGAAGTTATAGGAAAGCCTGCTATGATTCCTTCATTAGGATGAATAGGTTTATTCAGAGGAAAGTTGATAAATCTATGTGGAAGGCTCGCTCAGATACCTATGACTATTAATGGAACTTCGACAAAAGAAGATTTTGAGATTATTAAATTTACTGAGAACAACACCCCATTTACCATGTTACTAGGGAAACCTTGGATCGACAAAGATCAAGACAGATGAAAGGAAGAAAAAGAAATTTTGGAACAGAAGAGGAAAGAATTAAAAGATTTCATGACTAGAAGGATCACACACTTGATTGAAGAACAGGAGAATAGATCAGATCTATTTAACACTAGAGACCCAGATGTCAAAGTTTCAAGAACACTAGAGGATCCACAGAAGATTGAAGTACCTATCTTAGACAAAGAATAAGTATTATCCTGGAACCCTAGGGAAGAATATCAACAACGCGAAGTGACTATGTCAAAACAAGACAAGAATCAAAATGGAAAAAGGAATACCAAGATGAAGCTCACTAGGAAGAAGGATAGAAATTTAAGTAAGAAGAGAGCCAAGATCGATAAGTTTCTGAAAGCTCCAAAGGGAACCTCGTAGCAGGAAAAATTGCAAAATTGGAGCTTTGCTAGGATATCAGAACAACAACACATGGAACTTTGCCATGATGAAGCAATATAGCCATTAGGGACATTATAACTGTTAGATCAATGCTTTGAATGGACATAAATCCATTTATGGCCAGCTAACTCGCCATCTGACCATTAGGACCACACCATAATGGATAGAACCAAGTTAATGAAGGCCTCATACCCATTGCAAGCGACCCGTTATCGAGTTACCTATTTATCCCACCGCGCCATGCACTGAGAACACTTTTTCCAATTGAGAATTTGAGCCCATAGACTAAGTTGAGTTTATATAGTGATCATCATGATTTTTCTCTCTATCTCGTTACTATGTGTAAGATACCCCCCGAACTTGAGATTTTTAACACCGAGCATGTATGTTGGATGAGTTGAGCACTGCAGAAAGAGTTGTTGAGGAAGTTTTGATCGACCTCATGACTAAAAGAGTCATGTCAATGTCTACAAGTATACAAGCATCATCCATGAGAGGACTGCCAGCCTCTCCATCCACTGCTCACGGAGCAGGATCATCCTGGTTGTCCAATGAGAAATGAACTAAGCATAGGGATGATGTAGTGAATGCTAAATTGATCCCAACTATCCTACCCACCTATATTCCACCTTTAAGCGGTGTTGTAAACTGTGACAATGTACCTAGATATTTCGAGTATGCCTTGGTCACTGCGTACCTCCCAAAGGGGATACGAGCAGTGCAAGGAGACCAAGATAAGATTGTAGAATTGAAGTTTAGCGAATTCAACCTCAACGATCGCAAAATATACAACATGTTATCCCCACATACGTATCCAACAAGAACAAAAGGGAAACACTCAAAGGTAATTCCCCAAGAATGGACCCATAACCTTGCACAGTCCACTCTACTCAACGACATGAAAATTCCCCACTTCGGAAGACACCAAGAGGTGAATGCATGTGTCAAGTTGTTGTTGTCTTGTTACCATGGAGGATATTTGTGTCTAAGCCACCGTATCACAGTTGATCCAACCTTGATCAATTGGCTTACAAGTTTGAGTATGCAAGGACCCGACCCACAAGACTTATATCCTAGAAAAACCATGGACTGCTCTCTCGCACAAAGGATCAAGGAAACCTACGATGATGTCGAGAAAGGAAAGTGAGGCTACAAAGTAGGCTCTATTCATAATGGCGCAGTGTGCCTCTCCTGTCAGATGATCGCAAGAAGTTTAGTTTGTAAGAACCGACCCACCCAAGTAACTGGTTTTGAGGTCGACCTCGTAGGGAAGTGCGTGGAGGGCCTACAAATGAATTGGGCAAAGTAACTGGTGAACCAATTAGAACTCGACTACAGAGAAGCCCATGATCAAGGGTAAGAATTTCATTTCAATTGGCTATTGATCCTGATCACTTTCATTACCTAGGATATGTCGAAAGGTGCGACCTTCCCGGACGTCGAGCCATTTGAACCATTGGCTGCAAAGTTCAGTACATTGTGGTACTCAAGTGACATGAATAAGAAATGGAATTCAAATGTCATGTTCCATGCATACTATAATCAACTAAAGATAGCCATACAATCTGAGCCTCACATGATGTCGAACACTATACACCGATTCAGGCCTTTGATGAATTTCAACATTGATCGACATTTCATTTATATCACAGCATGAGCCGACGAGCACAAGAAACAACTTAAGTCCTATTACAAGCTAATGGAGGAGGACCTAGAGGAGATTACTAAGGAATGGTCTACTAACCTCCTCATTCCAGCCGACCCTATGGAGATATCCGACATCGACAGCCCAGAAGCCGTGCAGGATACACCCGGACCTAGAAAAATAAAGAAGACTGACGAGGTACAAGATTTAAGTAGTGCCTCGGTGAAGAGTGCTTCCATGTCACCAACGTAAGGAGGTGATGGTGAAGAGATAGATAGAATAGAAGCTAAACAAAGGAGAGGTGAAGTAACACCACCCAGAGACGAGGAGGAACCCTCGAAGAAAAGGAAGGTGCCCCCCCCAAAAAAACCTTCCTCCCGGAAGAGATAAAAATCCCTATAACTAAGATGCAGATCTTCCTCACCTTTGATGATTTTAATTTCATCATAGTAGTCCTGAACAATGCTTTGTTGGAGATAGAAGAGAAGCAACAAGCTAAGTAGGAGAAGATGTACAATATAATTGAGGTCAAACTCCAAGGATTGCAGTAGGCACTACAGTCTAGCTGAGCAGTTCCCACTCATCCTCTGTCATTGGGAACACCAAAACCAGGAGATGAGACATCCCAAATCCACTAGCTCGTTGATACAGTAAAAGCTCACCTTCAACAAGCACAAGAGGAAACATCGTAAGCCACCCAGGATTTCGTACAAGTACAGGAAGTACTTGTAGAACAACACCAAGCTTCCGAATAGGAAAAAAGTTCTCTCCAAGTGAATTTCAATGAAGAAAAGGCACAACTATAACAATGCAAGGAACGGTTTCTCATCGAGCAACTCGAAGTAAAGGAAGCGATCAATAGAGCATTGTGCTCTGTGACTGTCGTAGAAGTAAAGGAAGAGGATCAAATCATGAAGCAAGTAGCACAACTTGAAGAAGTGATCCAGTAGCTGCAACAATGCATCATAGACCTAGAACTATGCACTGTGCCCGAGACCCCACAGCAGGTAAAGGACAAAAGAGAAGCAACTTCTAGGAGTGCAGTTTAAAGTCTAAAGGCCCTGACCTTAGAATGCAAGAAATTCACTGATCATAGTGCCCAAACATATGAGAAACTTATCGAGAATGAAAAATTGCAGGCACTAGAGTCGCAGCTCCAGGAAGTGAAGCAGCCTGCAAAAACACTACAGGCACAACTAAAATCCCTACCTGCCATGGAGAGATGAAGATATCTCAAGAGCAGTGAACCGCCCATCAGAAAATCCATACTATCCATAGGAGAGTTATGGAGACAACTTAGAAACTTCAACCTGTGCAAGATAAGGCCTATCAGTTGTTTATATAGGTAGAAGGCCAAGGAGAAGAACTGGAGTAGGTTAGCACCGCAATAGAACAATGCCTGGAAGTACCTGCGAATGATGCAATCATTCAAGAGTTTGTTGAACAAGATCTAGTAGCACAGTGGCAAGTCGAAGTAGTTTGATCCAAGGTTGAAGCATTCGAAGCAGAACTTCCTACATCAGCATGACTCGGGATGAGTCACAGGTGAGTGTTGGGGGCCTGTTGGCCCTTGACCAAGTTTTGAGGGATTTCGTCAAGTTTGACCTATTTCGAGACTTTGACAGCCTGTCGAAGGAGGAGTGCAATATGAAGTGGAGATCACAGATCTCAGGCCCTTTTTGGGTTTTTGGGATTATGTAATGGGCATGGTATGTCAGCCCATGGTTTTACCCATGTTTAGGCCTATTTTGTAATATATATATATATATATATATATATATATATATATATATATATATAGATGTCTAGGAAATGTAGAGAGGGATGAATGGCTAAGTGCTAGATCTATGTGATTGAAGGATTGTAAGAGCTCTATGCATACTGTGTGAGACTTGCAGAGGTGAGTGCAAATCATTGTAAGAGGTTGTGGAAGGTTGTGTGCTTAGATCTACCGGGGAAGGAGGATCTAGCGAGATGCGCAGATCTCCTGTCCTAGTCGAAGGAGGGTTTTGAGGCTCTGTGCTTGTAACCAATTGATTGAAGACAATAAAGAAGAAGAGTCGGTGGACATAGCCCCAAGGTGGGGGTGAACCACATAAACACTATGTTGTTCTTCTTTGTGCTTGTCTTGATGTGTTTATAACTTCTTTTGCTAAGTTCTTTGATAAAGATAGATAAATCTGCTTATTATTTCTGCTAATGATGTGTAAGAATGTTATAACTAATCTATATGAGGGTGCTTAGTGCTTGATCTGTTATATATGACCTGCCTATTTTGATAAAGTACTTAAATACACCAGATCTGAGTGAATGATCTGATGCTCTGTTCTATCTGCGCAATAGTTATTGGTTGAATATTAATGAACTGTTGATGCTAAGTGCTTTGTTAAGTAATATAATCACATATTTGTGTCCCATCTAAGGTTGTGGATACTTGAGTCCTACAACCACCCCTTCCTCTACCTCAGGTGATACTTCATCTACTTTGTAGGTGTTGTCAAAAGGGTCGATATTTAGGGTTTTGTTTGTGCGTTGTTGTAGTGTTGAACCCTAGGTCTGCCCCTGTGCCAACAGACGAGCCGCATAAAAACCACACTAAAAGGCGACATCCTACCTTACTCCCTCCCTAAAAAGTCTGGTTAAGCCCTTATTATTGAAAATAATGACATCTTATTGATGTGTGTGTATGTATTTAATAAATATGAATTATGTGTTGGTTATGAACTAATATAATTTTAGCTAACAACTAATGTTTTGTCTACACTCAAGTGGTTGATCAACTGCGAGAAACTGCAATCATATAGAATGGTGATGTGCCACAAAGTGGGGGATGGCTCCCTCAATAGAGATGAAGATTTTGACGAGAGGAGGGAGGTATATACCCCTCCAGATCTGGATGAAACTGTGAGGAGTCTCATGGTCGAATTACAGAGCTGGAAGGTCGACAATGAGAGATTGATAAAAGAGAAATAGAATCAATTGAAAATTAATGTCGTCTTGCTGCATAGTTTATCTAAAATACAAAGACAGTTGTAGGAGGGACCTGACACTAGTCATGTGGACCGACGACAGATAAAGAAGATTCAAATTCCACCTAAGATACAAAAACATGGTCCTTTAAGTGACCACACTAGGAGGAGTACCTCGAGAAAGTTCCAACCTGGAGTTAGGGGACAAGCGTCAGACGAATCCTCTGGAAAGGAAATTGGTGACTCAGAGGGATCTTCTAGTAGTATAACTAGTTCACATTCTCAAAGAAAACGAAAGAAACAAAATCATTCCAAAAGTCATAATCTCAAAGAATTCAGGAAATCCAAACCACCCTCTTTCGATGGTGATACTAAGAAAGGAGAGGAGGCGGAGGCCTAGCTTCTTGGACTAACGAATTATTTCAGAGTCCATGATTTCTTTGAAAACTTGAAGGCTCAAGTAGCCAATTTAAACCTAAATGGAAAGGATTCCATTTGGTTGGAAGACCTTAAGAATGTGAAAGGGATTCATGAAAAGGACCTATGTTAGGAACGGTTTGAGAAATACTTAAGGAATAATATGTCAGCAGATTCCTTGAGTTGTTGAGGTATGTACCCTACATAAAAGAAGAAAAGGAAAAGGTGCAATGATTCATAAGTGGGTTACGTAAGACCTACTAGAAGAAAATTTAGTTTGACGAGCCAAAGACCCTAGAAGACACTATCCAGAAGGTGAGATATTTTTGTGAATAGTTTGGGCCTCAGATAGAACCTCGTGAGGGATAGAAGCAAAAGAATAGTTTGGGGTTCAAGAAAAAGGGGATTAAATCCCTAATATTTAAAACATATAATAAGGATTCAAGGATGAGCTTTCCTACCCGAAGTGTACACCAGTAGAATTTCCCATCCCAGAGTGGAAATAAACCTTTTGGATCAACCTCAGGAAAGACTGACAACCCAAAGAAATAACCCTTGAAATGTTGGGGTTGTGGAGAAGAACATCTATTGAGGGACTCTCTGCATAGACAATAGAATAGTAGGAGAGTTTACAATGTCCAAGAAGCTACCACTATTAATGACGTGGCCAAGAGTATGCCACGAATTTATGCATTCGTGGATAATAAACAAGCCGACCACCAAGCCTCAATGGTGGATATGGAAGGTATGACCGCCAACCATATAATATCTATTTTAATTGACCCTGGTTCAAATTTGAGTTATGTGGCCCCTCAGACCGTTGATAAGTGTAAATTGCAGCCACATAGACATACTAAGCCATGGTTGGTACAGTTAGCCATTGGCACCAAAATAAAAATAGCGGAGGTCATACCATTTTGCCAATTCAATGTGGATGGATTTCCCACCAAACCTACCCTTAACATACTTCCCCTAGGATTGTATGAACTGTTGATTGGTATAGATTGGCTAGCTTCATATAAAACTAAGCTATATTGTTACCATAAAACCTTAGAATGTGTAAATGAACAGGGGATAAAGATAACCCTCCAAGGGATCCAAAAATATGTCTCAGTGAGACAAATATCGTCCCTTCAAATGAAGAAGTGTTGCAGAAAGGGATTTCGTATATATGAAATATAGGTGTCAGAATCTATTGAGAATGATAGGCCAAGCCTAGAATACCACCCCATACTAAGAGACTATAGAGATGTGTTTCCAGAAGAGGTATCGGGTCTAACTCCGAGAAGGGACATCGACTTCTCAATAGAACTTGCACCAGGAGTAGTACTAGTATCTAGGACCCCCTATAGGATGAGTACACCTGAGCTATTTGAGCTCAAACTACAGCTAAAGGAAATGATGGACAAAGGCTACATCTAGCCCAACGTGTCTCCATGGGGAGCACCAATCTTGTTTGTGAATAAGAAATATGGTACACTCCGACTATGCATAGATTATAGACAGCTCAATAAGGTAACCATACAGAACAAGTACCCCTTACCCAGAATCAATGACTTGTTCGATCAATTGGGGGGTGCTTCCATTTTCTCAAAGATTGACTTGAGATCTAGATACCATCAAGTCCAAATCAAGGATGAAGACATCCAAAAAACCTCCTTCAGGACGAGATATGGTCACTACGAATTTGTGGTAGTACCATTGGGATTAACCAATGCCCCTACCACCTTTATGTTCTTGATGAACAATGTAATGAGAAAATTCCTAGACAAATTTGTATTGTTTTTTATTGATGATATCTTAATCTTCTCCAAGAATAGAGAGGAACATGAGGAATGTATTAGACTTGTACTTCAAGTGCTAAGAGAGAATAAAATCTATGACAAATTTAGCAAGTGTGACTTTTTACAGAAGCAAATACATTATTTGGGCCATGTCATATCTGAAGAAGAGGTAGTCGTAGACCCTAACAAGATCAAATCCATCATGGAGTGGCCTACCCCAAAGGATGTTTTAGATATCAGATCCTTTATGGGTTTATCAGGATACTATAGGAGGTTTATAAAAGGGTTTTCCAATATTGGTTGTCCAATAACTGCCCTCCCAAGGAAGGGGGTTAAATTCATTTGGACAGCGGAATGTGAAGAAAGGTTTAAGTCACTAAAACACCTTATGACCCATGAACCCATGCTGAAGATCACCAATACTGATAATGAATTCCTTGTGTGCATAGATGCCTGGAAGGAAGGACTCGGAGGAGTCCTTATGCAAGAAGGAAGCATAGTTTTCTATGAATCTCGAAAATTGAATGAGCATGAAGTCAACTATGTGATCCATGATCTAGAGTTGGCCGCCATAGTACATGCTTTGAAAATGTGGAGGCATTACCTCCTGGGTAGGAAATTGTACTTATGACAGACCACTATGGATTACAACACCTGTTTGACCAACCAAAACTCAATGTGAGACAAGCTAGGTGGATGGACCTCCTTAGCGTGTTTGATTTTTAAATCAAACATATCAAAGGAAATGAAAATAAGGTGGTCGATGCCCTTAGTAGAAGTATGAAAACAATTCACCTGGAAACGAAAAGCACCTACGAGATGGATGTCAGGGAAAGACTCAGGAATGCACAAGAAATAGATGCATTCTTCAAAACCGTGACTTCGTACTTGGAGCAAGAACCCACAGGGATAAATTATGAAGCGTACCAGATGTTATATGGAGGTCTTCTAACTTACCAAAAAATGATATATATTCCAAGTTGTGATGACTTGAAGAGGTTTGTAATGGGGGAATTTCACAAGAGACCATACACCGACCATCTGGGCTATCAGAAGATGGTCACGACCACCAAGAAACAATTCTATTGGCCTAGATTGAAGAAAGACATAGTTAAGTATTTAGCTAAATGTCTATAATTCCAATAGGTTAAAGAAAAATACCGACGCCCAACAAGATTATTACAACCTCTACCGATCCTGGAATTGAAATGGGAGACCATCTCCATGGATTTCATCACCAGATTACCAACATCGGTCAAGTAGAATGACGCCATCATGGTAGTGGTGGATAAAATGAGAAATTCCACTCATTTTATTCTCATCAAATCGATTTGCAAGGCAATAGATATTTCCAACATATTCATGAAGGAGATACTTAGACTACATGGCATGCCTAAGAAGATCGTGTCTGACAGAGACACACAATTTACTTCAAACTTTTGGAAATCCTTGATGGCTGGTCTAGAGACCAAATTATTGTTTAGCACAACCTATCATCCTTAGAACGATGGACAGATGGAAAGAGTGAACCAAATATTATAATACATGATAAGGATGCATGTAATGCATCAACCTAAAAAGTGGGAAGATTACCTGCCCCTGGTCGAATTTGCCTACAACAACGACTATCAAGAATCACTAAATATGAGCCCTTTCGAAGTCCTCTATGGTAGGTTGTGCAACACTCCAGTCAGCTAGAGAAATCCCATGAACATAATTACAATTGGACCCTGCATGTTGAAAGAAATGGAACAACAAGTGATTTAGATAAACCAAAATCTGAAAATCGCTTAGGATAGACAAAAAAGTTATGTCGATAGAAAGAGAACCCCTAGAGAATTCATGAAAGGAGACCACATCTATCTCAGGGTTAAGCCCAAGAAGAGTTCCCTAAGGATGATAGCTTGTGCCAATTTGGAGCCTCGGCATTGTGGACCCTTCGAATTTCTATATAGAGTGGGACCTATATCCTATAGGCTAGCACTCCCTCGCACAGTAAAAGAACATATGTTTTCCATGTTTCATTGTTGAAGAAATATGTACATGATTCTAATCATATAATTGACTGGTTTGTGATCCAGGTGGAACGAGAGGGAGAATTCCTACCCTAAACGCAAGGCATACTAGACAGGAAGGAAACCCCACTTGGGAACCAAACCATTGCATAGGTCAAGGTACAATGGAAACACTTTGGCCCAAATGAGGCCACATGGGAAATGGAGGATGCCATGAGACAGACATACCCATTTTTGTTCACTTCTATACATACATGATATGTTAATAGATAGAACATCGAGGATGATGTTCCTTTAAGGGGGAGGGAATTATCACACCCTATTTCCCCCAGATTGTAAATATAACTATAAATGGCCAAGAGACTAAGGAAAACTTTAAATGTTTGAATATTGATTCGATGGAACTTTGTTTGAAAGGTAAATGAATGTGAACCTAATTAATTACTAAGAAAATGGGAAAATGTTGCTTGACTACTAGAGGGGGGGGTGTACTTGGAAAAACCAAAAATTCTATAGAAAGAGAGGGTGAAGGGGACCAAGAATGGTTGCGTTAACCTTCACCAAACCAATCCCTACTGGATTTAGTTTCTTAGGACCAGAATCGTCCTCTGACCCGGAAATGAATTAAAGTCAGGCTGGTGGGTGGGAAGACCTCCTCAAGAGTTAATGAGGGGATGGGGCATAGCACTCATCCGTAAGGCTTCTAGACATGAATGTGGACTAGGAATTTGAGCCACACATGAGCTTGATGAAAAGGCGAGAAAGGAAGGTGTGGTAGGTAGGGAAAAAAACAAACGCGCCTATGAAGAACACAAAGATGGGAAGTGAATCTCAGGGATTCAAGGAAGATTTTAAAAACTAAGATTTATGGATATAGGAAATGACAGAGAAGGTTTTGAATACAAGATGATAAAAAAGGCTAGTCCTCCTTGCTTGGTATCGTGTAAACCATTTCCAGGATCTTTCGGGAAGAGGAGAGTAACCTCCGTCCCTACCGTGGTTGAGAGAGAAGAAAAGGTTGTGTTGCAGAGCACCGTGGTCTAGCTTAGGGGTGGCTTGTGGTAAATCTATTTGGAATGAATGAGTCTATGGTTGGATGGAAACATGCACCCCTTCTAGTAGTCGCTTCACATTGACAAGTTATGATAAGTCTTTTCCCTGCTTCAATTGTTGAACTAGAACAATGAATGATTATTTGGTCTTATATATATATATATATATACACATGAATTTTACAATCGTCATTTGTGTGAAATGGTTATGTTATGCATATGTTTATGTCTCCTTGTGAATTCACACTCCCCGCTAATAGATTGTATGTACCGCCTAACCCCAGAGGTTTTCTAGGGCATAGAACGTTTCATGGACGAGATAGAAGATCTTGTGCCAACCTGAAATCACCCACTTGAAGAAGGGTACCTCTCCCAGACCCCCTTTCCATGTGAGTTTCCAGGGTCAAGTCCCTAACCTGTTCAACATGAAGCCCAGGAAAATGGTGATGCGAAGGTCTCAGAAGGGAATGTATTCCCATGTTTGAGGGATGAACGAATGAGATCTACTTGAAGGAAACCAAAGGTTATCCTGAATGTTGTCCATGAGAAAGTACATGGGAGTTAACCCCTGAGCCATCAGATCTATGAGTTCAGAGTTAGCGCGACGAGAGAATCATGTGTTGGTGTGACTAAACCTCCAAAACCCAAAGTTCTGAAACTTGAAGTCACGATGTGATATGGATCGTATATCCAAGGAACTATCACGACCCACCTTGACCATCGAATCGACGAGTTCAGATTTTGCGCATCGGGGAGATTGCGCGTTACTGCTCCTAATCCTTCTAAAGCCGAAGTCGCGAAGTGACCTAGATTGTGGATCTATGGATCCTATGGGACTCCCCTTTGTCATCTGATCCATGAGATTTTAGTTCATGTTTTGAGAGGATTGTGAGTTAAAGTGGCCCCGAACCCCGAATGTTGAAATTTCCCTTATCCAATAGGTTAGATGAGGATTATGCCAGATATTGGAAGGATTGATGACTGAACCCTCTCTCTCAGGGTTGGACCCTAGAGATGATTTGAGATGAGATAGTTGGAGGGAAAATAGAAACAAATATTATTATGCCCCACCCTATGGTAAAAGAGTATTTAAGGGGCGGGTGTGCTATAGAACCCCTCACACAAAAATCCAGGAAAGGGTGACCCCAACCCATAGAACAAAGGACAGAGAAAATATGGACAATATCAAGACAACCAATCCAAGCCACAAACAAAGAAGGACATCGAAAATATAAATAAATATATTGGGAAGTGGTGCAACTTCCATAAGAGCCCTTGGCATAACACTGATGAATGTCGCTCAAAGAAGTCGTTGGTGGCCGAAGTGAAATCCTCTGAACCAGATGTGGGTTCTGACTCTAAGTTGGAACCAAGAAGGGGAATATAGATCATTGACACGAAACCAAGTGCCACTGTTGCTACCACCAAGCTCCAGCCCGGTGAACCAAATGAGCTAGAAGAAGGAGAGTGCATCTTCCATTCAAAGATGTGGGTAAAGGGAACCCCACTACACTTTATCATTGATAGCGGTAGCCAGAAAAACCTCATCTCAGCAGAGGTCATCAAGCGGTTGGCCCTGCCAACAATGTCACACCCACAATCCTACACCATTGGATGGATCCGACAAGGAAGCGATCTTTTCGTCAATCGACAATGTCGACTCTCGTATGACATCAAGCCCTTCAAAGACAAGGCATTGTGTGATATTGCTCCTCTCTAATTTTGTAATGTTATTTTGGGCCAACCTTATTTATGGAAACATCATGTTGTATATGAGTCTAGGCCTCATTGTGTTATTATTACTTTGAATAGGAAATTATACAGGATACCAAAGGCAGTCCCTCCTAGTGTTATTTCCTTGATCTCTGCCAAGAAATGCAAGAAGGTCATCTATCAGAATGGGAAATTTGTCTTCTAAGTGATTCGCTCTTAGAGTGAGGGAAATATTGCAACCACATACAGGGCCTTCACTGACGATATCTTCATACAAAAAAAGAAAGTGGATAAGGTCGTGGAATAATACTCAGATATATTTTCCTCTCCTACCGGGGTACCTCTACACTGGTAAGTCAAGCATCCCATTTATCTAACTCCAAGTGCACTGCTAAAAAAAGAGATAGTATATCATCACTCTTTGTTAGAAAATGAGGAGATCAAGAGGAAAATCCAAGAAATTCTCCACAAGCAGCACATCCATCCCATCTCATCACCTTGTGGGAGCCTAATCATGTTGGTGCAGAAGAAATAAGGGACCTAGCAACTTTGCATTGATTACCGGGCCCTGAATAAAATCACAGTCTGAAACCGATACCTATTTCCCTAAATCAACAACCTCCTTAATTAGCTCATGGGGGCCAAATACTTCAGTAAAATTGATCTGAAGTCTGGCTACCACCAGGTCCGAATAGAATAAATAGATTTATGGAAGACTACCTTCAAGTCAAAAGAAGGTGTTTTTGAATTGTTGGTCATGCCATTTGGTTTGAAAAATTCTCCAACAACTTTTATGAGGATGATGGAATATATCCTACAACCTTTCACCAATACGTTTGTAGTGGTGTATCTAGATGACATCCTCATCTACAACAAGACTTGGGTAGAACACTTGCATCATATTCAACAGGTTTTGCACACCCTGCAACAACACAAACTATATGAAAACTTAGAAAAACGATCATTCGACATGGACAGGGTCCATTACTTAGGATACATCATTGATCAACACGGTGTGCATGTGGATCCAACCAAGATCCAGGTCATCCATGACTAGCCATCCCCAACCACACACACTGAACTTTAGAGCTTCTTGGGCCTCACCAATTTCTATTGTATGTTCATGTTGGGATTCTCTTAAGAAAGCACGTGAATATGAATTGCAAAGCTCACTATAGTCAAGTGGCAAGACACTTTGGTGTCAAAAATACAGTGGAAGTGTTGTAAAAATGCTTCTACTGGAGGAAACTTCGATAGGATGTTGGAAAGTATATCAAGTCTTGCACCGCCTACTTTATTTCCAAACTGACCAGTAATAAACAAGGCCTGTGCACCCCTCTTTCATGGGAATCCATCTCAATGGACTACATGTCAGGCCTCTCATCCACCAAGAGGGAAAATTATTGTTTGTTTGTGGTTATTTATCACTTTTCCAAGATGACGGTTCTAGCCGCCTGCAAGAAGAACATCACAGTAGAAGCCACTTCCAAGATCTTTTTTGGACGAGTATGGGTACATTTTTGGATCCCACAAACAATTATATCAGACTATGACAATCGGTTCCTTATCACATTCTGGTTTATCCTCTAGTCATTGTTGGATACCAAGCTCACCAAATCCACTGTCTTCCACCCCCAGACAGATTTCCAAATTGAGGTCATCAATTAGATGGTTGTACGTATCCTGTGCATGTACAATTTAAAAAACCCCTACACATGGGATGAGAGTCTTCCCTATGTCCATCATAGCTATAACCAAGCTCTACATAGCTCAAATGGCCACAACCCCTCTCATGTGGGGTTGGGATTCCAACCATTGGGCCCCATGGATGTTGCACTACCCCTAGAGACCACCTTGGCCGACGCATCCCCTACTCCAACAAAAGTTGACAAAGCCACCAGGTTCATTGAGAAGATCCAGTACATCTGCCAACAGGTTCAGGATATTCTATAGAAGTCTAATGCCAAGTACAAGCAACGCCTTGATCAACATCGAGTGCCACATAAGTTTTAGGTGGGTGACAAAGTTTGGTTACACTTGCAAAAAGAACTCCTTAAAGGACCCCATCGGAAGCTTCATACACTCTGTTATGGGTCATACACCATCACCAAGGTTGTGGGTGACAATTCTTTTGAGCTCAACATTCCCCCTTTTCTTGGTCTACACCTAGTCTTCAACGTGGATCTCCTTCGACCATTATTCCCACCATTATTGGACACCTCAGAGATAGCAGAGCAGTTGACACCAACATAGATCAAACCTGAATACATGAAACAAGCATCCAATGAACATATTATGGACACATAGATCAAGGGAACTTGACAACAAAGGATCCAACTTTATCGAGTCATCAAAGCAGGGAAGCTCCTACACCAAGGCAAGTGGCTCACCCGAGGCCAAATTCAATAGACATTTCCTCATATGATTGTGGAAATCAATGCAATGGATACCATTTCTTCCTAAGGAATGAGGGTTGATCCATGTGGATATTAGTTGCAACCAACCTATTCCACTAGCTCGAAAAACAGTTTTCCACGTTGGCAGGTTTTGGACAGTTTTTTGGGTTCCAAACTTTTGGGGTCGTTTTGAAAATTGAGGCCCTAAATGACATTTTTGGGGGATTTTTCCCATGTGACTACCAAAGGCACTGACCTGGGCTAGTTGAAAATCATTCTTCATAGTTATACCTTTCCAACAGGCTATCGTGCACCTAAAACAAAGATTGTATGAAAAAGTTACAACATCAGGAAGTTGATATACTAACTCACCCAAACGTGGCCCACATGACATTTGGTGTTTCATCTCCCAGGGTTGGGTTTTTGGATGTCTATGGTTTTTTACAATCATTCTTATTGTAAAAAAGCCTTTAGAGCCTCATTGTAATCATCTTATTGCGAAGGAGAGCAGTCGTCACATCTCTTCTCAGAGATAAGCCACCACCATTCCAACAAGCTTGTTTTCTACTACATTTTACAATTTCAAGTTATTTCATTATTGAATAGAAAACCAGTTTTATTGTATGTTTGTTATTTTGTGTTAAGAATATTTTAATAATTTGTATTCATTTCATTCTTCTCATAAAATATATATCAATTGGACAAATATTCCACCACCCATCATGATCTGCATGTGTACCTGTAGATGCTAGGTAAACATCACTTCCTTCTTATGTGGAGGTTTTTGCATCTGTGTAAAATGCACCATTGAATCCCTTTTCTTTATCAACATTCTTAGACCTACAATCTTTATTATAATGCCTATATTTACACATTTCCATCATTTCCTCAAATATTTTCTTCAGGATTTAGATCTACCTTTAGATTTTGATCTCCCTCCCTTGGAAGACTTATTTCCATTCCTATGTTGGTGATGACCTCTCATAGATAAAGCATATGTGCTATGACTATCCATGATTTTTTATCTCATCTCTTTCGATAACAAGGATGTAACTATTTCCTCATACTTTAATGTAGATTGAGTGGTACTACCAATTGCTACAACTAGATTATCTTAGGATTCTGTGAAAGGACATAATAAAGTAATAAACTTATCTTCATCTGCATTCATAATATTAACAAAGACAAGATGACTTACTAGAGTATTGAAGGCATTTATATGCTCTATCATTGAATATCCATCTTCTTTCCTAATATTATACAAATCTTTTCGAGGAAACAATTTGTTTACCAAGGACAATGACTAATACAAATTCCCCAATTTTTCCCATATTTACTTCGCTATATATTCTCCTGACTCATTCAATAACATTGAATCTTCCAAGAATTGTCAAATTGTACTCCTTTCTCTTCTATGAAGCTTCTCCCAATCTTGTTTTGACATATTGGTAGATTGAGTACTAGTGGTTTGTGTACTAGTAGATTGTGTACTAGCAGGTTGTCTACTATTAGATTGTGTACTAGTAGTTTGTGTACCAAGATCCAAAACAATCCATAGTTCTTTGTCTACAAGAAGTTCCTCCATCTTGAGTTTTCATAGCTCAAAGTTTTGACTGTTAAACTTCTCAATGTTGATTCTAGAACTGCTTGTCATTTTCTTTCAACACATAAATCACCACTGCAAATGTCCCATTGAACCTAGGTGTATCACACACCCAAGATAAAATCGATCTATTTAGATTGAGTGAAACCATAAACAATAAAGGCATCCCCCTAAAGAACAAAAAATTCTTTGATATCAGATATAAGATTTAAATCTGTGAAGTAAAACAATGCATACAGATTCTTAAGCATTAAACATAAAATTAATCAATGGATCACTTACATATTACACAAATATTTATGTTGGAAACCCTTAACTGGGAGAAAACCAACCGTACTTGGTGTCTCACCTCTCAACTCTTCATTGTATTAATTTCACCATTCACAATAAAACATATACAATATTTAAGTATTCCACAACTACCAAAACCATAATCCCTTAATGTGGGATTAATTTAGAAAACCACTAAAAATAGAGAAAAATGCTAAAATAGAAATGATCTAGGTGGATATTGGTGGCAACCCACCCATTCCACTAATTCAGAATTGTTCCACATCTTTGCATTTTTTCTATAGTTTTTTGGGTCCCAAACTTTTTGGGACGTTTTGAGGCCCTAAACGATGTTTTTTTGTCCCAAATCCTTGGATAAACCTTTCTGACGGTGTACCGAGCGTCCCAAATGGAGATTGTATTCAAAAGTTGTACCCTTATAAATTTGAGGTATCAATTAACCACATTGGGGCCTGTTATCACCATAACAATTTTCAAATGGAATCCAAATGTCGAAATTTTAGTGAAAGGATGTGTCGCTAAGGAGATATGATAATTTAGAGGACCGGGCTATATCTGGAAGGGTATGGAAAAATATGGTGAAAGTATAAAGGGTGAGACTCAACGAACCGTCGATCTTGAACATGTCCTGGATCAACGGCCAAAACGCATATCAGGGATCGAAATAGCACAAAAGTTAAACAATCAAGGGCAAGCTTGGGAAACCCATCATGGTTTAAATAATGGACACGTGGTGCTCTCTGGGACACATTGAGGTGAAAACAAGTTCACCTAAAACCATCTTCTACAACCCCCGATGCCGAAGCTACTAGGTAAATGTGGATCGTAGATCTTAAAATAGCCTAGATCAATGACTGAAACCCATATCGATGATTGGAGTAGCATGAAGATTAATGAATCAAGGTCGGGCCAGGGAAAACCATTGTGGTTTAAATCGTGGGTGCGTGGCACCCTCAGAGGCACATAGGGGAAAAAAGTGGTTCACCTAAAACCATTTTCTCCAACCCCCGATGTAAATAGATACCTATAAAATGGGGACCTCATGACATCATTTTATGATAACTTGAAGCATTCAAACGTTTGAGAACTTGGCACAAAGAATCCATTTGAAATTCAATCTTAGAACTGAACCAGATTCATGTTGCTCTCACTTCTTAACAAGTATTTTTGCCATGGCCGCTAATCCTGTTGTCTTATCCGTAAATGAGAAATAAATCTCCTCCAAAGAAGAAGCCCTAATTGATAGACTCCGACATTTTCAAAATAGAGATAACAGTCTCACCTATTTCTATTTCTAGATCAAATTTGTTGGACAATGTTGGAACAAGCCTATCTTTCCTCGAAGCGGCTCAATCCTCCATCACCCCTTACGTCATAGAAGTAGTCTTTCCTTTCCCTGAATTTGTAAGTTGGTGTGTAGAACGATATTCTCAAGAAGAAAGAGTCATTCTAAATAAATTAGGGTCAGAGGTTTTGTGTGAAATAGACACTCCATCACTCTGGCACACCCTTAGTATCCCCGAGTCTTCATCCATGGTGTCAGAGCCCTTCGAGGAACAAAAAATGATCACAATTTATAGAGAATGCCCACCAGAAGTAAAAACCCAATTTCTGCAAACCATTGTTAAGCCCAAGCACCATTCATAGAGTCTATCATTACCTGCTAGCATAAGCGTCATGATCATTGAAGTCCAGTGGGATTGTTCTCTATTAAGCCAAATTTTAGGATTGAACAATGACAAGTTTGTGGTAGAAGTCATGTTAGGTTTCCTGTTAAATTTCTTTATGTCAGAGTCTGGTCAGCGAGTCTGTGTCAGTTTTGACAAATTCATTATTGAAAATATGCATCAACAGTTGGTGAATTTCAATTCATTAAGACATTTCAGATATTACACCCATTTGTTGAGGGTATTCCTGGAATCTAACAAAATTGAATTTCCTGAGACTGCATTCATTTCAACTAAATGTAAAAGGATCACCATTATTATCTTCATCAATAAGATTATGTCCAGGGTCTACAGTCTTATCTTCAGCTCAGACCTGCCAAGGGTCCTGGAAGAAATGAAAAGTTGTTTACAACCAAATCCAAAGAGCAGGATAGGTGATTGGATGTTGTTCATATAGTCCACGGTGATTTGGGTATATGGCTACCAGGAAGGACCTCATATTTTACCAGTCTTTCTGACCCCCAAAATATTTTCTTTGGATTTCATAAGACAGAAGATCATCTCAGAAAATGAGCACTTTTTGAAAGCACACAGGACTTCTAATCTAAAATTTCCTTTCATAGTAGGTCCCTTTGTGGTGAAGAACAAGTCCTGTTTGCCTCGGATTCAATCCAAACTCAGTGAATTTGGGTTCACACAGCTACAAGGAAGAAAATACGACCTGCACTAGATCATA
Source organism: Picea engelmannii (assembly GCA_009831015.1). Taxonomy (NCBI): domain Eukaryota; kingdom Viridiplantae; phylum Streptophyta; class Pinopsida; order Pinales; family Pinaceae; genus Picea; species Picea engelmannii. The sequence continues at coordinate 914,467 of ML782782.1, forward strand.
TCAAAGAGGAGATTGGCAAGCAGACAAGGTCCCTATGAACATGAGCATGTCGAAGGATTCGATAAGTTGGCCAATCTAGAAACCTGTGTAGCTAAGGAGGTCACTATGCAGCATGATCTAACAAAAAAAATAGAATCAACTTCCCAGTATAGCCCAGCACAAACATCTTCTCCTAGATTGATTTTCAAAGCTCCTAAAATGAGTGTCTACAATAAGAGGAGCAGTTTAGAGGCCCTAGGCACCAGTAGCCAACAAGATATTCTCAAGAAAATGAAAATCACATCATCCTCCCAAATAGTCGACCTGGAAGAAGAAGAACCCAAGGAGAAAAAATGCATGGAAATGGTAGAAGGTGTAACCAAGAACGAAGAAGTAGGTACAGAAAACATGACACAAACTTAAAGCAGCACAAAGGTTTTTAGCAGCAGGAAACAAATATTCAGCCAGACACCTAGGGAAGTTTATCAGTCCAAGGAAGATTTAATGGACCATTACGTTTTGAAGGGAATTATGGCCAACAATGAAATAAGAGACCTTTTGCCAAAAGTGGAAAAGACTTCCCAGTTTAAAAATTCCTTTCTCTCAGTCAGAGATGTGGAAAAGAAAACATTTAACATAGCAGTGGTTGATGATGATAAGGTTTCTGAGATCAAAATGCACTATGAAAATATTGGTGCCCCTGACAAAGTAAAGTTCCACAGAAATGTCAGGGATGTGTTATATTCTGATTATCCGAGTTTGGGTCTGAGGGTCACAATATTGAAAGCACATGCACTCAAACTAGATGGAATATTGAAAGAGGAAAATTCATCCAGCAAAGCCTGGATGACACAGGTCAAAAGTATAGAGTTTGAAGGTCCTCAAGGGGTTAAAGGTTCTCTGGAAGAGAAGGATAAGATGATCCAAAGCTTAAAGAAAATGCTAAATATGTCACTTACAGACCATCCACAAACAACAAAACTGACAGCTTTGGAACAAGAGAAAGAGACATTCAGATAAGAAGCACTCAATTACAAATCTAAAGTGTTGCAGTTGGAAAAAGAGAAAGAAAATTGGTCACAAGCAAAGGAAACAACATTAGATGTGGTTGTCATTATACCACATCTAAATTATTGCAAGGAGCCAAACATTTCATATGGGATGTTATTGCTGCAGAAGCTGCTAAATTTAGGGTTTACCTAAATTTTATAAATGACAAAGACAGTGTGGCTACTACATCTCGGAGAAGGTGTGCTATTGTTAATGAAGTGTTAGCCAAGAAGCCCTCAGAATGGGCCCAAAATGCTATCGACTTGCTAAATTATGTGCCAAATTCCAATCTTCAAACTATTAGGGTAAAATATAGGACTACATTGATCATTTCAGCTAGGAAATCATCACCAAGCATAACCTGCTTAGATCAGTCCAAAACAAAGCTATGCAAATGGAGCACATCATACATGAATTTAAAGATGCATTTGAACAATTTTTTATCAAAGGCCTCCCATCATTCTGGAATGGTAGAGGTTCATTATACAATTAGGAATATTACAATACTCTCCTCATGCAATGCAGAATGGAGCATTCTAAATTTGAAGCTATAGAAGAAAGCCTGAAAGGCCCAAGTCTAGTAGAATATTTGGCTACAGACTTTGAAATTTTGAATAAGTTAAAAATAGTGAAAGTTCGCATGCCGAATATGTCCTATGCCATGTGAATTTACTTGGAGATTTTGATTAAAGAGATGATGGATTGCAGAATCTCCTCTGATTCACAATGGAAAGAAATCGTGCGGCTGGGTAAGACAAAGTGAAATATCACTAGAGCCATTCATTGATCCCCAAATGTCATCAAATTTGCAGATCCAATAGAAGACCAGAGCGAGATAGATGGCATGAAATAAACCGAACAAACAGAGAAATTTCCCATAATTTTGGAAGTGTTTTATTTTGTCAATCATTGTAAATCGTTTTGTATACTGAAACTATCAGTCGAAACTATTTTGGAAGATGAAGCACTTCAATTGGAGTGATTTTCATCAAGTTTTATAAGTACTGGGTTACTTGGATGAATTAATTTTGGTAGAAGTGCAAGAGCACCTTTTGGTTGTATCGAACTCTATTTGTAAATTTTCTTAACCTAAATTAAATATAAATGCAGGAGATTTTGGAAGTCTCTATGAAAATATTCTAACGGGTGGTGATATGAGCTTTGTTTCCTTTCATTGTATGTATTTCCTATGACCTGTTACTTCATTTACATTTTCTTCTGTTTAAATTGGAGATTTAAAGGCCCAATATTCATCTTGTGATGCTCTTGTCTTAAGAAATGTAAACTATGTGATTGTCTTCTTAACTTATTCAGAATTCATTTCAGTAATGCTATGATGCAATTATTTGTTTTCTTTATCTTCCTACACTCTATTTAAATTTAAGAATAAATAAAATTCATCGCCTCATTTAGCCTTTGTCCTTTGGAGATTTCTATTAGTCCATGCATTGTTTTTATTCACTTTAAAAATTTTGACTCCATAGCCCTGAGTGTTCCTCCCTTTCCTTGCCAACAACTTTATTTAAAAAACCCAAAAAAAAACCAGATCTAGCCACCGATTTCCATAAATATATCAAGTGTCACGAGAGAGCCCTCTCTGAGTTGAGCAGGCTAGTTCCTTAGCTCTAAAGTAGGTTGAAATAGTTACCTCTCTCATTGTTTTATTCAGTCAAACAAAATTTACAGAGTGGTAACATTCTGGCGTCGTTGTCGGGGATGGAACTGAAAAAATATTCCCTGGGAAAATGACTTAAATCCTTAGTTTGATTCCTGAGGGTGATAGTGGATCAAATACCTTATTGGCCAAGATTATTTTACCCTGACGAATCCGTTGTTCAGTGACTAGTTTCACCACACCTTGTGAGATAGAAATCCTAGATGCTAAGAAAGTTCACACCAGGAGAAATCCAGACCCAGAAGCTACAATCCCTATGTCTAACCATGAGATTCTTATACACAGAAGAAAATAAAGGCCCGTGACCCTAGTGTTGCACCTAGACCGATATCTTTCCTTGCCTAGGGATGGATTGACTAGCATCGAAGACCTTGTATTCGATGTGAAAAATGAACAATTCTTATTCAGAACTAATTCTGAATCTTGTCTAAATGAGACTATCTTTGATGAAAAGAGGTTCCAAGATCTAGTTTTAGCCACATTTGTCAAGCCTGTAGTGACCCCTTCTTAGAACCAAAGTCCACTCCGACCCCTCATAGCAACTATGGAAGCAATATTTTCTCCCCTCATACTACCCACTCAACTACATGATCTACCTCAAGACTACAATCTAAGTATTAAACTATATGATGTCGAAGGTAACATATCAGTGCAAAAACATCTAGAATGGTTTAATGGCTTCATAGATTTGGAAGAAGTGGACTATGAATATGTGAAGATGAGGTTGTTTACACAAAGCCTTGCGGGATAAGTGAGGAAATGGTTTAGAGCCCTTCTAGAAGGAAGTATCGTAGATTTTGAATCCTTTGAGACAAGCTTCATTTCAAAATGGGGGGATAAGAAAAATCCCCTTCAGTTGTTGACCCAGTATAACAATATGAAGAGATCACTTGATGAGATAGTACAAGAGTTTTCTGCCAGATTCATGAAGGTGTATAATTCTATTCCTGATGAAGTAACCCCCCCCCCC
>ML782782.1:918154-934379 GCA_009831015.1 Picea engelmannii
TCATGGCATCTCGGCTCAAATATGTCGATTCTTTTGAAAGTGACTTCACTTTATTATTAAGAGAACGAATATCTACCACATTGGACGATATGACATCTGTTTTAATAGAGGTAGAAGTGAACCTGATGTCTTCCAGGAAGATGAAAACTAATGCTGGCAAAGACACAAACAAAACTTAAGAGAAAGAAGAAAGAATAGCCTTCGAAATATCAAACATCAAAGGAAAGATTTGAAGCGATGATGAGAAACATGGAGCAGATGATGGAAAGCATGGCCCTAGGAAATAGGCCTAACCATAGAGAATAGGCTGATGGTCCACCCAAAAATCTAAGAAGACTAGCTATTCAATAGATTAGGCCAAGAAATCAGGGAATTTAAGCCAATCAAGCAGATCCAGTCAATCTGGAAAACCAAGCAAATCAGGGAAACCAGACAAATCAGGGAAACCAAGGGAATCAAGGGGAACAACAAATCAGGGCTCCCTTCCAAAATAACTATGTAAATGAGGGTTATGATGGATATTTTGAGGATAAAATGAACTGCTATGATGATAAAGAGATAGAGGTAATTTTTACCAAAGAAGAACATGACCAGTTCATGGACGCAAGTGACATATTTCTGCAAGATGAAGAAGAAAGGGTATTATAAGAAAAATAAGATTATGAGACCGGATTGCAAAATGCTATCATAAAATTCTAAAGGCAATATGACCTCCAAAACCAAAAATTACCCCGAAACCCTCTAAAGAGGAATTCCTCCAAAGAAGCTCAGAACAATGCACCTTCTTCTAGTTAGACCAAAAAATACTTTTTTGCAAAAGATTCAATTGCAAAGGAATCCACTGTGAAATATTTTGTTGCGAAGGATACTACGGAAAAGGGGAAACAGAAAGAAGAACCTTAGAAAAAAAATATTGACAAGAAGAGAAATGGTCACCAAAGAAGTAGAAAAGAATCCATCATATTTTGATTTCGAAAGTGAGATGGCTAAGATAAAAATTTCAGTATCATTTAATGAATTGATCAGGAACAATGAATACAGAAATCAGATCATCAAGATGCTTAAAATGGGACAGAACTATGATACCCTAAACATACAATATGATCACCCAACTATTCTATTTGGGCCAAGAGTAGAAGAAAGAGGTGAAAATGAAGAAATCCCTCCTTTTTATGTCAACTTAAAAATCCATGAAATGATTATGCACAACGCAATGCTGGATTCTGGAGCACCACACAACTTGATGCCAAAAGTGAACATGGACCAATTAAGTCTCGAGGTCACAAGACCTTACAAAGACCTGTTCTCCTTCGATCCAAGAAGGTAAAATGCCTTGGCATGATTAAAGACATGGTGGTTTCTTTGGAACAAATCCCATCAAAGAATATGGTGATGGACGTAGTGGTCACTAATATCCCTCCAAAATTTGGTATGTTGTTGTCCAGATCATGGGCTACAAAATTGAAAGGAACTCTCTAGATGGACATGTCTTATGCTACTATTCCTTTCTTTGGTCAGGACAGAACACTGTATAGGGAGGTTTTGCTTAAATGTATGGTCAGTAACAAATCATAGCCTAGCAATCATTATATCTATTTAGTGGATACTGAATTAGGATCTTCCATCTTCTTCAATGACCTGTGCCCCGAAGAAGAAGAAACATAAGCCGTTTTAGCTGACAAGAATGAGCTTAAGGGGAAAATGGAGGAACTTTCAGAGAAGCAAGATGATGCAGAGGACCAATTACGGAAGATGAATTTCGATGGATCTTCCTATAGAGAAGGAGATGGAGCTGGCGTATGGATCAACCACCCCAAAGGAGACGCAAAATTGTGTTCCTACAAACTTGTTTTTGAATGCACTAATAACATGGACGAATATGAAGCGTTGATATTGGGATTGAAAGTTTTAGAAGAGATAGGTGCCAAAATAATTGTTGTGCATGGAGATTCTGAGTTAATTATAAATCAAATCAAAGGCATCTACCAAGCAAAACAACCTAGATTAAGGGCTTATAGGAATCTGGTATTAGAAATCCTTGAGAATTTGAAGAATGCAATCTCTTGGCAATTCCAAGAGAGTAGAATCATATTTCTGATGCTCTGGCCACTTCAACAGTAGTTTTTAGAGTCCCAATTTTCCTTAAGAAAATCTGCAAGGTGGAGGTGAAGTACAAGCCAATAGTGCCAGACAATATGAAGCATTGGCAGGTCTTCGAAAATGACAAGCAGATAGAAAGCTTCCTCAAAATGGAGAACGAATTCGAGAATTTGAACATTGCTGATGAATATTGTGATGATGAGGTGAATGCAACCACTTTCACAAAAGAAGGGTATTTTGACAATCAGATCATTGGCTGAGATATCATTCAGCTAAAGAGTAATATCATCCCCAAAGGCCTGGTATCATTAGAGAAAATTTTTGATAACAATGACATAGCGAGAAGTCCGAAGATCACAGTAAATGAAGGGGATGTGGAAGATTGTAATATTGGGACTCTAGAGGATCCAAAGATCGTGAAGCTATCCAGGAAGCTCAAACCTAAACTCAAAGAGAGGTATGTCAAATTAATGAAAGAATTCCCTGACATTTTTTCTTGGAGCTATGATGATCTAAAAGTCTATGATACCAGTATAATCCAGCATGTTATCCCAATTAAAGAAGATTGCAAGCCATTCAAACAAAAATTAAGAAGAATAAACATCTTTTGTTACCATTGATAGAAAAGGATGTAAAGAAAATGTTTGAAGAAAAAATCATAGTGTCCTTGAGGTTTTCCAAATGGGTGGCGAATCTGGTACCAGTCCGAAAAAAGAGTGGAGACATTAGACTGTGTGTAGACTTCAGGAATCTAAATAAGGTGTCTCTAAAGGAAAACTATCCATTGCATAAAATGGATTACATTCTACATAAGGTAGTAGAAACTCAAAGCATGTCAATGCTAGATGGTTTCTCTGGATATAATCATATTATGGTGCACCCTGATGACTAGGAAAAGACTTCATTCACTACACCATGGGGAATGTTTATGTATGAAAAAATGCCTTTTGGGCTTATAAATGCAGGGGAGACATTTAAAAGAGCCATGGATATAGATTTTTCTGACGAGAAATATAAATTCATTGTTATCTACCTTGATGACATTACCATGTATTCTTCCTCGGATGAAGAACACCTCAAGCATCTAAGAAGGGCATTTGAAAAATGCAGGAAATATGGCATATCAATGAATCCAAAAAAGACAAATTTTTCCATGGAAGAAGGGAAGCTCTTAGGACACATAATTTCAAAGGAAGGGATAAAGGTGGACCCCAACATGGTTAAAGGTATATTGAAAATCAGCATACCCAGAAGCAAAAAGGAGGTACAATCTTTCCTGGGAAAAGTAAACTTTCTCAGAAGGTTTATCCCAAATTTAGCTGAAATCATAAAACACATCACCAACATGATAAAAAAGGGGAATGAAATAAAATGGATTCCTGAAGCGGGAAATTCCTTTGAAGACGTGGCATTAACAAAGGCTCCTGTATTGGCTAGTCCAAATTTTGAGAAAGATTTCATATTGTTCTCATTCACCTCATAACACACAATTGCAGGTGTATTACTCCAGAAAGATGATCAAAGTTTAGAGAAAGCCATAGAATACTACAGTAAAACATTGAGAGATGCTCCTTTAAAATATGATATCATGGAGGAGCAAGCGTATGATTTGGTCAAAGCATTGAAATAATTTAGGGTTTATATCCTACATTCACATACCACATCTTATGTTCCCAGCAACTCAATGAAGGACATCTTAACACAGCCTGATCCTGAAGGGAAGAGGGGAAAATGGATTGCAGTATTGTGAGAATACGATCTTGAAATCAAGCCCACGAAGTTGATCAAAGGACAGGGACTTGCTAGACTGATGGCACAAACAAACTGCAAATTCTTGGGAATAAATTTCATTGCAGATTTGTCAGACTTTGCAGTAGAGGAAGAAAGGCTGAGTCCACAAATATCTCATAAGTTTTTCTACTCTGCATGGTATGTAGATATCATTTTTGTGTTGAAAAATATGCAGGCTCCTCGTGAGTATAGTAAAACAAAGGCTAGATTTTTAAAACTCAAGGAAACAAAAAGTTATATAGTAAATGAATTGTTGTACTGGAAATATCCAGGGGGGGATTTTGTTGATTTGTTTGATAGAATATGAAGCAGAGAGAACCATCACGTAGTTCCACAAAGGTGAATGCAGAGGTCATCATTACTTGAAGATGACTATGCACAAAATTTTGAGAGCTGGTTTTTATTGGCCTAGATTTTTTCCTGATGTTATAAATAAGTTTCAAAGTTATATGAATGTCAAATCTTCGATGGAAAAGGAAAATTGTAGTCTCTTCCACTAAAAAACATTTCTATAGAATCTCCTTTCAGACAATGGGGCCTAGATTTTATAGGGGAGATCCATCCACAATCATCGTCTCAACAAAAATGGATCTTGACTGCAACAGATTATTTTACTAACTGGATCGAGGTCATCCCTGCTAGATAGGCTATAGATGATGTTATCATTCGGTTCCTAGAAGACAATATCCTATCCAGATTCGGATGCCCGATCAAGATTATAATAGACAATGCAACGGCCTTTAAGTCTAAAAAATGGGAAAAATTCTGCAATGATTACAACATTACTCTTGGTCATTCCATGTCATATTATCCTTAAGGGAATGGATTGGTTGAGTCTTCGAATAAAAGCTTAGTCAGAATCATCAAAAATTTGTTGCAAGAGAACAAAAAGGCGTGGCACAAAAAAATTATTCATGCACTGTGGGCTAACAGGATATCCCCAAAAAGAGCTATTGTCACATCTCCTTTCTAGATCGTTTATGGTACAGAGACTATTTTTCCTACTACATTGGGATTGTCGGTGATGAAGTTGTTGCAGGGGAAAGAAGAAGAAACAAATGTCAGTCAGAGGAGAGATGATGAGCTCATCAATGTACAACAAACTAGAGAAAAAGCCTTCAATAACACTTAGCTTCATCAACACAGGATCAAAGAAGCCTTCGATAGACATACCAAGGTAGATGACTTCAAACTATGAGACTAGGTACTAAAATGGGATGCCATAAATGAAGATAAAGGTAAACATGGGAAATTTGATAATTTGTGGCTGGGTCCATTCAAAGTCTTAGCTTACCATGGGAGAAACACCTATTTGTTGGAAGAAAGTAATGGAGAACTCACCAAAGGAGGGCCTACAGATGGAAGGTTCCTCAAGCATTACATTGTTTGAAAAAGAATCACCCCACCATTCATTCTATGTAATCGTTCTAATTTTCCCCTTACGCATGAAATATTAAAATAAAGACAACGTAGTTGAAGCCCGAGGTGAAGGCCCTGAGCTATGCTGGGTAGATTGTAAGTTTTCTAATAAAAATCAACAGGTTCATATCGCATTGATAAATCACAGCCCAATGGGGAGGCACTTAGTCTATAGTTCTTTGCTACCTCACAAGGAGGATAGCATTCCCAATAGGAGGCAATGTTATCACCATAACAATTTTCAAATGGTATCCAAATGTTGGAATTTTAGCAAAAGGTTGTGTCCCTAAGGAGATATGATAATTTAGAGGACCAGGCTATATCTGGTGGCGTATGGACAAATATGGCGAAAGTATAAAGGGTGAGACTCAGTGAATCATCGATATTGAACACGGCCCGGATCAACAACCAAAATGCATATGGGGGATCGAAATAGCACGAAACTTAAACAATCAAGGGTGGGCCAGGGAAAACCGTCATGATTTAAATCGTGGGCATGTGGCACCCTCTGAGACACATCGGGGCGAAAAGTGGTTCACCTAAAAACATCTTCTCCAACCCCCTATGACAAATCTACTCAGTAAATGTGGATCGTAGATCTTAAAACAGCTCGGATCAATGGCTAAAACCCATATCCATGATTAGAGTAGCGCGAATATTAATGAATTAGGGCCGTGCGGAGGAAAATTGTTGGGGTTTAAATTGTGGATGCGTGGCGCCCTCAGAGGCACATCAAGGAAAAAACCAGTTTTCCTAAAACCATTTTCTCCAACCCCTGATGTAAATAGATACCTATAAAAGGGGGACCTCCCAGCATTATTTTATGATAACTTGAAGCATTCAAACGTTCGGGAACTTCATGCAAAGAATCCATTTGAAATTCAAGCTCATAACTGAACCAGATTCGTGTTTCTCATGTTTCTTAACAGGTATTTTCTCCATGGCCACTAATATTGTTGTCTTATACGTAAATGAGCAAGACATATCATCCAATGAAGAAGCCTTAATTCATATATATGCAGACATTTTTGACACAAAGATAATAGTGTCACTCGTTTATGTGTCCAGATCAAATTTGTTGGACAATGTTGGAACATTCCTACCTTTCCTCGAAGCGGCTCAAGCCTCCATCACCCCTTACGTCGTAAAAGTAGTCTTTCCTTTCCCTGAATTTGTAAGTTGGTGTTGAAAACGATATTCTCGGGAAGAAAGAGTCATTCTGAATAAATTAGGGTCGGAGATTTTATGTGAAATAGACATTCCATCGCTCGGGCACACCCTCAGTATACCCGAGTCTTCATCCATGGTGTCAGAGACCTTTGAAGAAAAGAAAATGATCAAAATTTATAGAGAATGCCCACCAGAAGTAAAATCCCGATTTATGCAAACCATTGCCAAGCCTGAGCACCATTTAGAGAGCCTGTCATTACCTGCTAGCATAAGCATCATGATCATCAAAATCTAGTGGGATTTTTCTCTATTAAGTCAAATTTTAGGATTGAACAATGACATGTTTGTGGTAGAAGTCATGTTAGGTTTCCTGTTGAAATTATTTATGTCAGAGTCTGGTCAGTCAGTCTGTGTCAGTTTTGACAAATTCATTATTGAAAATATGCATCAACAGTTGGTGAATTTCAATTTATTAAGACATTTTAGATATTACACCCATTTGCTGAGGGTATTCCTGGAATCTAACAAAACTGAATTTCCTGAGACTGCATTCATTTCAACTGAATGTAAAAGGATCACCATGCTTATCTTCATCAATAAGATTATGTCCAAGGTGTATAGTCTTATCTTCGGTTCAGACCTGCCAAGGGTCCTGGAAGAAATGAAAAGTTGTTTACAACCAAATCCAGAGAGCAGGATAAGTGACTGGATGTTGTTCATACAGTCCACGACAAGTTTTAGGTATATGGATACCAGGAAGGACCTCATATTTTACCAGTCTTCCTAACCCCTAGAATATTTTCTTTGGAGTTCATAAGACAGAGGATCATCTCAGAAAATGAGCACTTTTTGAAAGCACACAAGGCTTCTAATCTAAAATTTCCTTTCATAATAGGTCCCTTCGTGGTGAAGAACATGTCCTTTTTGCCTCAGATTCAATCCAAACTCAGTGAATTTGGGTTCACACAGTTGCAAGGAAGAAAATATGACCTGTACTAGATCATATCAAAGAGTCGATTGGCAAGCAGACAAGGTCCCTATGAAAACAATCATGCCGAAGGATTCGATAACTTGGCCAATCTAGAAACCTGTGTATATATAGAGGTCACTATGCAGCATGATCTAACAAAACAAACAGAACAATGTTCCCAGCAGAGCCCAGCAAAGAAACCTTCTCCTAGATTGATTGTCAAAACTCCTAAAATGAGTGTCTACAATAAGAGGAATAGTTCAGAGGCCCTGGGTGCCAGTAGCCAACAAGATATTCTCAAGAAAATGAAAATCACATCATCTTATCAAATAGTCGACTTGGAAGAAGAAGAAACCAAGGAGAAAACATGCATGGAAATGGTAGAAGGTGTAGCCAAGAATAAAGAAGCAGGTACGGAAAACAAAACACAAACTGAAAGAAACACAAAGGTTTTTAGCAGAAGGAAACACATATTCATCCAAACACCTGGGGCAGTTTATCAGTTCAAGGAAGATTTAATGAACCAGTATGTTGTGAAGGGAAGTATGGCCAACAGTGAAATAAGAGACCTTTTGGCGGAAGTGGAAAAGACTTCCTAGTTTAAAACTTCCTTTCTCTCAGTCATATATGTGGAAAAGAAAACATTTAACATAGCAGTGGTTGATGATGATAAGGTATATGAGATCAAAATGCACTATGAACATATTGGTTCCCCTAACAAAGTAAATTTCCACAAAAATGTCAGCGATGTGCTATATTCTGATTATCTGCGTTTGGGTCTGAGGGTCACAAGATTGACAACACATGCACTCAAACTTGATGGACAATTGAAATAGGAAAATGCATCCAGCAAAGCCTGGATGACACAGGTCAAAAGGCTAGAGTCTAAAGGTCCTCAAGGGGTGAAAGCTTCTCTGGACGAAAAGGATAAGATAATCCAAAGATTAAAGAAAAGGCTAAATATGTCACCTACAGACCATCCAAAAACAACAGAACTGATTTCTTTGGAACAAGAGAAAGAGACATTCAGACAAGAAACACTCAATTACAAAGCTAAAGTGTTTCAGTTGCAAAAGATAAAGAAAATTGGTCACAAGCATAGGCAACAACATCAGATGTGGTCATCATTATACCTACTAATACATAGGTTGGATCTAGCACTGAAGGGTTGGTCCAAGCTATGCCTCAGGTAAGCATCAAAGCAGGGGAGATTAAAGGTCTCAATGAAGTTATAGAAAAGTTGAAACAAGATATGAAAGTGAAGGATGAGAAGATGGCTCAACTTCACAGAGATAATAAATATTTTCAAGAGAGAGTGAGCAAAATGAAAACCAGGATAAAGGGAAAAACATTATTGCAAGGAGCCAAACATGTCATATGGGATGTTATTGTTCCAAAAGCTATTAAATTCAGGGTTTACCTAAATTTTATAAATGACAAAGACAGTGTGGCTTCTACAACTCGGAGCAAGTTTGTTGTTGTTAATGAAGTGTTAGCCAAGAATCCCTCAAAATGGGCCCAAAATGATATCGGCTTGCTAAATTTTGTGCCAACTGCCAATCTTCAAACTATAGGGGTAAAAGACAGGACTGCATTGATCATTTCAGCTAGGAAAATTATCACCAAGCATAACCTACTTAGATCGGTCAAAAACAAAGCTATGCAAATGGAGTACATACAGGAATTTAAAAATGCATTTGAACAATTGTTTATCAAAGGCCTCCCATCATTCTGGAATGTAAGAGGTTCATTATACAATCAAGAAGATTACAATACTATCCACATGCAATGCAAAATGGACCATTCAAAATTTGAAGCTATAGAAGAAAGCCTAAAAGGCCCAAGTCTGGTAGAAGATTTGGCTACAGACTTTGAAATTTTGAATAAGTTCAAAATAGTGAAAGTTGACATGTCGACTATGTACTATGCTACATGCATTGACTTGGAGATTTTGATTAAAGAGATGATGGATTGAGGAATCCCCTCTGATTCACAATGGAAGGAAATCATGTGGATGGGTAAGACAAAGTGCAATATCGCTAGTGCCAGTCAGTGATCCCCAAATGTCATCATATTTGCAGATCTAACAAAAGACCAAAGCGAGACAGATGGCATTAAATAAACTAAACAGACAAAGAAATTTCCCATAATTTTGGAAGCGTTTTATTTTGTCAATCATTGAAAATCATTTCGTATACCAAAATTGTTAGTCAAAATTGTTTTGGAAGATGAAACTCTTCAGTTTTAGTTATTTTGATCAAGTTGTATAAGTATTGGGTTACTTGGATGAATTAATGTTGGTAAAAGTGCAAGAGCACCTTTTGGTTGTATCAAACTCTATTTGTAAATTTTCTGAATCTGAATTGAATATAAATGAAAGAGATTTTGGAAGTCTCTATGAAAATATTCTAACGGGTGGTGATATGAGATTTGCTTCCTTTCATCGTATGTATTTCCTATGACCTGTTACTTCATTTAAATTGTCTTGTGTTTAAATTGGAGAGTTAAAGGCCCATAATTCATCTTGTGATGCTCTTAGCTTAAGAAATTTAAACTGTGTGATTGTCTTCTTAACTTATTCAGAATTCATTTCAGTAATGTTCTGATGTAGTTATTTGATTTCTTTATCTTCCTGAACTCTATTTAAATTTAAGAATAACTCAGATTCACCCCCTTATTGATCCTTTGTCCTATGGAGAGTTTTATCAGTTGATGCATTGTTTTTATTCACTTTCAGAATTTTGACTCCATATCCATGAGTCTTCCTCTCCTTCCTTGCCAACAAACTTATTTAAAAAACCCCAAAACAAACCAAATCTAGCCATCGATTTCCATAGATATATCAAGTGATACAAGAGAGCCCTCTCTAAGTTGAGCAGGCTAGTGCCTCAGCTCTAAAGTAGGTTGAAATAGTTACCTCTGTCGTTTGTTTATTCAGCTGGACAAAATTTATAGAGTTCTAACAGGGCCCATAAACCTTTTGGCATTTCATCTTCCAGGGTTAGGAGTTTGGATGTTTAGGGTTTTCTAATTAATGCTTTACGTTAAAATGATTTTTCAACATCTTTGTAGTGAGCTTCTTATAAATGAGTGTAGTTGACACATCTCTCTCTTCAGAGATAAACTACCACAATTCTAGATAGCTTGTGTGCTTTGCATTTTACAGTCTTTTGTATTTGATACAATCATTAATATAATCTTTCTTTTATTGTGAACAACATGATAAATATTTATCTGCAACTTTTGGGCCAGGATCCGCTTGGCCAACTTTTGTTGATGCCCTCAAGGTGTAATAATATCTTGTTGGAATCTATTATGACCAATACACGATATGGAAAACTCTGTATAAAGAGAGAGACCAGATAATTATGAAGTACACCAACATCATGCATACCTTGCACACAAATATGGGTATTAAAGACTTCGAGTGGCACTTTGTTTTGAAGTATCACAATGGCCTACATAGGTACATACAAAAACTAATGGATTTCCTGGACATCTCCTCACTGGGAGCCATTTATTGATCTGTTGTCAAGATCGAGCAAAAGTTCAAGAAAAATAATACGCAATATTTCAATTCCTCAAACCCATCACAACAGAAGCCTGATAAAGGTGTCTGTAACTCCCAAGGAAAATTAGAGCAAGGATTTCTACCCCTAGGACAACTAGTCCAAGCCACCATCAAATAAGGGTAATGAAAATTCGAAGAAGGACAATGTGATGTGGTGCAAGGATATATATATATATATATATATATATATATATATATATATATATATATATAGATAGATAGATTTATTTATTAAAACAGGGGTGCATGTGAAAAATTAAAAAGTGAAATGTCGGTTTCAAACCCATGTGTTTGGGTATTTTCCCATTGTATTTGGGGTATTTGAACATGGTAGTTGGAATTAATTATTTAATTAACAAAAAATTTGTTAAGAACCAAATATCAATATGTCATAGAAAAACCTCAGAATAAGTACTCAACGCCTTGAAAAAGAGAGAATTTCAGATAATAAGCCTCTTCGAGGGGGCAACTTCCTTCTAGCCCACACAAATGTTCAAGTACAAGATGATTCTAAATGAAAATGTCTCCTTGGTATATATAGGAGACTAGGAGGTATAATTACAACTAATGGAATAAATCCAACATAAATAAAATAACATTACTAATGTAATATGCCCCAATTAAGGGGTAATGAGCCAATATTAGGGCTTAACATGCCCCTCCCCTTGAGACAAGTGTTGTCCACAGTGCTTGAGTAACTATGGATACTTCTATATAAAAGACTCATCTTCCCAAGTGGAATCTTCAGCCGGTAGTTTCCTCCATTTAATGAGATACTCTGAAATGGATCTATTCCTTAACTGGAGAATTCTTGTGTCAGTGATAGATTCAGGCTCCAATATGATTTTTCCTTCCTCATCAAGTTCTAGCAATATAGTTTGAACTGGGATCTTGTCACCTATAACCTTTTTTAAGCATGAAACATGGAAAACTAGGCGTACTCATGAAGATGCAGGCAACTCCAATTTGTATGCCATAGTACTAATCTTTTGCAACACCTTATAAGGGCCATATTACATTGGTGATAATTTATTATCCTTCTTGGCTTTCTTGAGGGACATCTGTTTGTATGGTTAAGATCCAAGGTAGATCTACAAATATAATCACCACAAATACTGAATACACAATAGATCCACTAAGAAAGATGTAAGAAACCACACTTTATTATATCAAGCCCTTGAGGTAGGGAAACACCGTACAATGGATCCTATTATGGAAGGGATCCTCTCATGTTCACTTGCCTCTTCAAGGGGGCATCCTCCTATTGAGCTACCGCTTCAAATAAAATACTTCTCTTCATGTCTCATTACATTGCTTGAACCCCTTTATATAGTTCTATCATCACCTAAGAACATTCTAGAGAAGGAATCTTCTAGAAGTAGAACCTTCTAAGAAGTCCTCTTACATTTATTATATCTAATTACCCATTTATTATATCTAACTACCATAGTGGGCCTTGTTTAATAATATAGTGGACCTAATCCACCTTACATTGAATGGTCTCCATTATCATCACTATGGGCCCTCTAGGCCCCTCCACTACCTCTTTAGCTACCTTACATTCCATCCACCTTATGAAAGCGTTGTCCTCAACGCTTGATGTATAACCATATACCAGGGTCCTATGGATAATTATGGACCATAATGTTGAAGAAGACTGAAGAACCAAAGTCCCATGTAGAAAGGAAAGCCATCATGCTGAAGTAGTCCAACTGCCATTGTAAACCAAGGTCACATGTTCAAGTGCTCATGTGAAATCCACACGAAAGATATCGACACCCAATAACCAACTGAAAATTATGCTCCCAATACTGACACCTATCATGTGAATCCAAATAAGAATATTCATCCACATAGTGGGAGAGGATCAAAGATGAATCTGAAAGAAACAATACCATTGTAAAATATGCAGACTGAATGCTGGTAACTAGCTCCCGATGTGGAACATTGATGTTCTCTACAGAAGGTGGAGTAGAGTCATCAAATAAAATATGGAAGTGGTTGTCATCCCAGAAATGACAACTATCCATATACCAATCATCACAATCGGCCTCAAAATCATACCAAGAATATATTTCTTGATTATATTCATCCTTGAGGCCCTCCATAAGAAATCACTTCTGCATGTTATTCAATGAATCTTGAATACTATGAAAACTATCATTGAGGCCATCTGTGAGGCTGTCTATGAGGTTGTTTGTGAGGCCATGTACAAATGCATCCAATCTGTCATCCAATGTGTGAAACAATTGGGCTTTGAATGATTCAAGAATTTCTTTCAGGTTTTGAGAAGAAATATCCATATGAGAACCCTATGAACTCTTCATTCACTCAACCATCATGAAAAAAAAAATAAAAAAAATAGACCCAATAAGTTACGGCAAAAAATCACGGCTTTTTTCTGGAAAAACCCTAAAAAATTGTTGAAGTTAAAATGCTCACAACTTCACTTCTCGGACTCCGTTTTGGCTGATTTTTTTTTGAAATTGGGTGAAATTGTGAGAGGAACTCAGATATGTAATTTATGTGAGCAAATTTTTCCTCCATATTCTACAAAAATAAAAAAATTCACGCCACTGTCCCCAGAAAAAATCCTGAAAATTTGCAGATTTTAAAACTTTAATATCTTGACTTCCCAGACTCCGTTCCGGACGATTTGTTTTTTAAACTTGTGTGTTTTTCTGAGAGGAAATCAGATATACAACCCTTTTCTACAAATTTTTCACAGAAATATACTAAAAACTTCGAGAATGTCATGGCCCTCTTTTTTCTTCTCCGAAAAAAAAAAAATCTGCAAAAATAAAAAATATTTGCCCACAATGTCTGCCCAAGGAAAGTGCTCTGATACCACTTGTTAAGATCCAAGGTAGATATACAAATATAATCACCACAAATACTGAATACACAATAGATCCACTAAGCAAGATGTAATAAACCACACTTTATTATATCAAGCCCTTGCGGTAGGGCAACACCGTACAATGGATCCTATTATGGAAGGGATCCTCTCATGTTCACTTGTCTCTTCGAGGGGGCATCCTCCCATTGAGCTACCGCTCCAAATACAATACTTCTCTTCATGTCTCACTACATTGCTTGAACCCTTTTATATAGTGCTACCATCACCTAAGAACATTCTAGAGAAGGAATCTTCTAGAGGTAGAACCTTCTAAAAAGTCCTCTTACATTTATTATATCTAATTACCCATTTATTATATCTAACTACCATAGTGGGCCTTGTTTAATAATATAGTGGACCTAGTCCACCTTACATTGAATGGTCTCCACTATCATCACTATGGGCCCTCTGGGCCCCTCCACTACCTCTCTAGCTACCTTACATTGTAGTCTTAAAAACACCCAATCCCCTACTTCAAAACTTCTTTCACTACGATGTTGATCTGCTTGTTGTTTCATGCGATTTTGTGCCATGGTCAGGTTGTCCTTTAAGATTTGGAGAACTTATTGTTGATGCTCGATGTGATCTTCCACTACTTGAACCTTAGACTTTTCTTTTAGATAAGAAGTGTTGGAAGGAGGGTGGTATCCATAGAGTGCTATAAAGGGTGTCATTTTTGTTGCAGTATGAAAGGAAGTGTTATACCACCATTCTACCAAGCATAACCATTTGAACCATTGTGTTTGTTTATCAAAGACAAAGCAATGAAGGTATCCTTCTAGACATTTCTTCACTATCTCAGTTTGTCCATTAGATTGAGGATGATAGGATGAGCTATGAGCCAATTGAGTACCCAAACAAGAAAATAATTCTGTCCAAAAATGTCCAGTGAAGATGGGATCTCTATCACTTACAATAATATTTGGGCTGCCATGTAGCTTTTGAACTATCTCCATGAATGCAGTGGCAACTGTACTAGATTTGAAGGGATGAGAGAGTGTACAAAAGTGTGTGTACTTGGTCAATATATCAACAATCACCATGATGACACTCTTTCCTTTAGACTTCGGTAACCCTGTGATGAAATCCATGGAAACCTCCTCCCAGTGCTGACTTGGGATGGCTAATGGTTGTAAAGGACCTAGAGTCTTAATTGTTTCCTCCTTATTTTGTTGGAAAACTAAACATTCTGCCACAAACCTTTGAACATCATTTTTAAGGCCATCCTAAAAAAAATCCTTCTTGACTCTATGGTAGGTTTTCAAAAATCCCGAGTGCCCTCCTACTAGAGAGGTGTGCAATTCCAATAGTACCTTTTGTTTGAGTTGGGAGTTCTTACATAAACATAAGCGATATTTGTACCATAGTGAATCATTTTTCCATGTAAATGTATCTGATGCACTGGAATCCTGCTACAACCTTTGAATGAGAGTACACATTTTTTCGTTATTCTTCCATTCATCCCTTGCTTCTATTATCCAATCATCTTGGATGATCGAGATAGCATAGAGAAAGGCCTCAACATCTTCATCCTTTCTTGAGAGTGCATCTGCCACAACATTTTGCTTCCCTGTAAGGTAGCTAGAGAGGTAGTGGAGGGGCCCAGAAGGCCCATAGTGATGATAGTGGAGACCATTCAATGTAAGGTGGAATAGGTCCACTATATTATTAAACAAGGCCCACTATGGTAGTTAGATATAATAAATGGGTAATTAGATATAATAAATGTAAGAGGACTTCTTAGAAGGTTCTACTTCTAGAAGATTCCTTCTCTAGAATGTTCTTAGGTGATGGTAGCACTATATAAGTGGGTTCAAGAAATGTAATGAGACATGAAGAGAAGTATTGTATTTGGAGCGGTAGCTCAATAGGAGGATGCCCCCTCGAAGAGGAAAGTGAACAGAAGAGGATCCCTTCCATAATAGGATCCATTGTACGGTGTTTCCCTACCTCAAGGGCTTGATATAACAAAGTGTGGTTTCTTACATATTGCTTAGTGGATCTATTGTGTATTTAGTATTTGTGGTGATTATATTTGTAGATCTACCTTAGATCTTAACAATACCACTTGTTAAGTACCTAAACCAGATCTGTAAATATACTTCATAAATAACCAAGAATAAACCATAAAACATTCACCATAACATAAACACAAGAAATATAGAAAACCCTTGAGGTAGGGTAACACCATATATTAATCCTTATGGAAAGATAAAACTCCTCAAGCAATCATTGCTTGTACAATCACAATATTCTTCACTATGTTTCATTACATTGCCTAGACTTCTTTATATAGCTCTCCCTA